>PVKS010011806.1:0-55546 GCA_004027875.1 Aplodontia rufa | reverse complement strand
TTTATTGGACTCCTGTCTATGGCCTCCCAAAATCCAGCTGCAAAATCTAGTCCTTTACAAAACCATTTCACACCTATGGATATAGAATCGGGATGATTTAAAGGCACAAAATGAGAGCTAGTTATTGAATAGCAGCTTTCAGAGGAGGGAGGAAAAGGCCAGCCACAATGTCCTTCGACTCCATGTTTCTGGAGGACAACTTTGGCCGTAGCACCAGATTGCCAAGTTGGCACAAGTTCCCAGCAAGTGCTGTGCCTTTGCCTTCAGGGTGAGACCTGTCACACTTTTTCTTCTCGCACACCATGGGGTGGGAGGCATGTTAGAGAATCTACAATCAACACAAAAGTCAATTTTTATAATCACTTCTGCGCTGAATGGCCCACTTTCTCCCTTGTGCTTGGGGATTTCATCATATTAAGGAGAAGTAGCAAAAGAGGCACGTTCTCTTCAGCAACCAGATACATCTTCAGGCAATCTCTGGGAGAGCAGAGGGGCTCTTAGACCAGCTTGCAACTCCCCAGCAACCACTAGTACCAGTTCTTACAGGTCACCTTCAAGGAGAATACTCAGAATAAATGTCTGTTTTCTAAATCGGGGGAAACAATGTTTTATACATAGAAAGTAGACTAATACAGCATTTCCACACTCCTAAATGATGGTACTTTAATTTTTTTTAAAGAAAAAATTTAAATCAGGGCCAGGCCAACTCTGATTTCTTCCACCACAGTCAGTTAGCCTGACTCATATCTAGCTCAGATGGTGCTAACTTCTTCCTGTCTGTCTCACTGCTTTGCATACTAAGGTTAAGATATGAGCTGTCCCCCAACAGTTTGCATGTAAGACAATGCAAGAATGTTCAGAGGTGAAATAATTAGAGCTGTTACCTAATGGGTGGGTTAATCCATTTGATGGATTAAGAATTTGAATGGATTAATGGGTGGTAACTATGGGCAGGTAGGCTGTGGCTATAAAAGTAGGTCATGGAGGTATGCCCTTGGAGATGATATTGTCCCTGGCTCCTTGCACTCAAGCTCTCTCAGCTTCCTGGCTGACATGAACTGAGTGGCTGTCCTTCACAACACCTTTCTTCCATGATGCTCTCCCTCAGACTCAGAGCTTTAGGGACAGCCAACCAAGGACTGAACCTCTGAAACTGAACCAAAATAAACTTTTCCACCTCTAAGTTGCTCTTGTCAGTTTTTCTGGTCACATGGACCAAAAGCTGACACACACGAGCAGCCTCTTGTTATTTACTTTATCCTTCCACCAATACTAGAGTCACCTAAGAGACAATATGAACATCTGACACCATATATTTAAAAATTCCAGTAGAACCTCATGGCTATGGGATAAAATGAGAACAGTTCAGTAGAAAGACTCCACCCTCTCTTTATGCCTCATAACCCTTCCCTTTCTTCTCGCCGGTTCCACCTAATTATCTTACACCAAACATTGGGACTTTCTATTTCTGGGATTTCTGGATTCTTTAACACATACAAGCGTTGGTAGATTCCGTAGACCCTGCTTCTGCTTCAAGAATTTTTGCCATTTTTCCAAAGTCCAGGTTCTCTGGGAAGCTTTCTCTGATGACTTCTAGAGCCGGACGGTTAGTTTCTTGCTCCTTCGTGCTTCTGAGTTTTCATGGCCTATTTCTGTGACAGCAGTCATCAGGCCAGATTTAAAGACTGGCACTTTCCCCATGGACTGGGGAGGAGGCTGGAACTGGAGGGATCCCTTTCCCCTCCCCTGGCACATACTGAGCGCTCTGAAGAGCTGGTGGAAGAATGAGTGAGGCAGTCAATCTGTGCTGCACAGGGGACCCTGAGTGTATATATCTTCTTTTTCCTCAGTTTCTACCTCATGGATTCTACTCTGCCCCCAACATGTTCTCATGTGTTGGAAACAACTATGCTGATGACCGGATACAAGGCACCTGGTCTCAGTGACTTCCAATGCATAAGCATCAACTCCACTGTCATCAGAAAGCTACCTGGAATGTGACCCCACAAGGAAAGGGATTTGGGTCTTGATCATGACTGTTTTATAGTGAGTGCTCAGCAAGTGGGAGGACAGAGGGGAATGAAGTGAGGCTCAGCCCCACACCCCTGCGGGAGCCTTCCACCCAGCCTCAAGCTGTACTTTCTGACAATGGCGTGCATTTGAGTAGAATGCATTTTCCCCCCTCCGAAGGTGGTGCTAGAGCTTCTCAGGCTCTAAAAGTGATCTTTTGCCTTAGAAATATGTACATGGTGCTGGCAGCCTACTTGTTGGGGCCCTTGCAAACTCATTGTCCCTGTGATGATTTCCCTGCATCAGTCTGGTCCTTCTTTTTCTTAACCTCTCCAGCATACATCAGGCCAGTTAATGATAATCAATTCCTTGTGTGATATAATCTTGTTTTCTCATCTGAGTAAGTGCCAATTTGGAATTGTTGTTTTGAGATCACATATGGGCAGTCTCCTGCCAGTCAAAACAGGCAGCCCCAATTCCTGTTAAACAGAGATGCTGAAGAGTCGGAGTCTGGGAGGGATCAAACATGAGTGTGAGTGTGTATGAGAGAGAGAGAGAGAGAGAGAGAGAGAGATGACATAATAGCTAGCAGCAGAATTTCTCTTAAAAAGAAACTAGGAGGGGTGGAGAGTTGTCTCAGGGTTGCAGCGCTTGCCTGACATATGCAAGGATGCGGGTTCAAACTCCAGCACCATGTACACAACAAAGTTTTGTAGCAACAAAAGCCACACACACACAAAAAAAACAAATAAAAATTGATTCTCTCTCACTGTCCCTCCCTCTTTAGAAAAAGAAAGAAAGAAACTAAGAAAATACATTATCTGACTTCTGAAAATATAAAGCCCCTAAAAGGTCTGAAAGGAAAAAGGCAGAACTCAAAGACAAAGGCAGAACAAGGCATGGGCTCTTTGCACAAAAAGTGGGGGGATTTGCAATTATTCCAGAGAGGCTGCAGGGAGTCATGGAGGGAGAATGAGGCCCAACTTCTCTGGTCAGTGCTGGGAGCTCAGGCTGGCAGGGATGGACTTTCAAATTCCAGGTGTCTCATCTAAAGTCTTTGGGTTTCTCTTTACCATCTGAAATGTTTATAGTTTGCCTCCTACCTAAAGGTCTTGCGTGAGGAATGTGTGTGCGTGTTCCTGGGTGGAGAGAATGAAAGAACGGAGTGCTGTGTGGCTCATCACAGCTGAGAGTGGGGTTAGCACCTGTGAGTCAGCTGACAGAATTTGCCAAAACCCGGAGCTCAGAGGCAGAGGGGAGAGGAAAGGCATGAACCCCTTCCTCTTCCTCACCCCCTTAAACTCCAGAAATTGGGAGGATAGAGACTCTCTACAAGAGGGATGAAGTTTAAATAAACTTCAGTAGGCTCTCAAGGGGTGGGGTGCATGACACGTGGATTAGGGGCCTTTGAGCCTTGTGGCTGTAATCAATTCAGATGAGGACGCTGAGGCCCAGAAAGAGGAGCAGTACCCTGGCTGAGGCCACTCAGCTGTTCGGTGGAGAAACTGGACCCAGAACTTGGATTTTTCTCACGTATTACTCCATCTCCTAATCCATGCAGTGCCTCTGTCCTTAAATTGACCATGGGGTCCTAGAAACAGTGTCTGTCCAAGACTGTGGCATTTGCTGGATTTATAATTGGAGAAATTTAGGTTACTGTACATGCCAGCAAGGGCTATTGTTTATCTAAAGGCTGGGATCACATCTGTGCCGAATGGCCATCCGGGAGAGCCATCTGTCATTTGGGGGAATCCTAAGGGGATCTGGCATGGGTAGTGGGAATGGGGAGAATCAGGGCTGCTGCTAGTCGCCTCCAGGCTTCCATCACAGAGCCTCTTCACCTTGTGCTCCATTTACTTGTCTGTTCTGAGGCGCCTGGGAACAAGCTCTTCCCACCTGCTGCTGCTGAAGGTTCACAGTCACCACATATGCATACTTTACCTTCACCAGTCTCAGGACCTGGACCTGCGAGAGGCTGCATCAAACAGAAGGGGGTCCTACCTGGGAGGCTGCCTCCTGTGTTCATGCCCTTTATTTTCAGGTGGCCTAGTGGAGTGTGCGAAATTCACTTAGTTACCTCTGTCCATCCAGTTTCTTTCCTGTCACTGATATTGCCCTGCGGGTATGGATAGGCATGATAAAGCTGAAATGATGGCCCAGACAAGGGGTTGCTGCAGGTCAAGGCAGCCACCGGCTCAACTGTTAGCTCACAGCCACCAGGTGTGAGCAGTGACTATCCCCAAAGAGCTGGAGAACCAGACAGGTGGCAAGCAGCTGGTGGTCTCAGGGATCTGGGGAGGGCAGGTCAGAGGAACTGCCTGTCCTGAGTGGCTCACAAGAGCAACCACAGCAGAGAGGAAGAGGAAGGAAAATGCCATGCCAACAGGGCAGCCTGCTTTCGTCTTCTAATCACAAGCCCTAAACATTTGAGAACAACATCAAAACTGCAAATTTCTTTATCCCTGCTATTGTGTGAAATGATGGCTTCAAGGAAAAGTGGTTAAGGAGATTTAGTTGAGGTCAGCCAGCAAATCAGTAAGTCCTGGAAAAGATTCCGCCTCTGCTCTTTTCCGACTGCTCCTCTCTGCTCTTGCTGCATCAACAGGAAGTTGTGTGAGCAAACAGAAAAGTGGCAGGTCCTTCCCAGCCAGAATGCAAACAAACGCTAAGCGCCACTTCCACTTTTGACTGGCTGGATAGAAAGAATGTTTAGGCGCTTTATTCTGGGGGAAGAGACAGAGAATTTGCCATAGCAAAGCTTTGAAAGTGGCCTACGGCACCTATTGTGTTTCTGTAGAAAGAAACAGGTTTTCATAGATCTGTGTGTCCCTTAGTTGGTTAGTGACCTATTGCAATGGAGGGTCAGAGGACGAAGGAGCAGGAAGGATGTATTTTCTGGCTTTTAGCAGACAGGGAAGTTTAAAATGATCTCTGGAAATTTATAGCCCCTTGATTGTCAGAGTTATCAGATTCTAACAACTTTAAAAGTCTTTTCTTCTAAGAGAGAGAGAAAGAGAGGATCAATTTTTATTTAGTTTTTCATGTGGCTTTTGTTGTTCCATACATGGTGCTGGGGTTCAAACCCGCATCCTCAGGCAAGCCAGGCAAGCCAGGCAAGAGCTGTAACCGTTGACCCATCACTTCCTGAGCATCTCCCTCTCCCCATTCCACATCCTCTTCCTAGCTCTGCTTTCTCTGCCTTAATATTTATCAGTATTTATTATTTCATATATTTTACTTGCATATCACCCCATAACCATAGTATTTATTTTACTATGTACCTTGTTTCTTACCTGTCTCCTAGCTGAGCTTCATGATGGCCCAGCTTTTCTTGTTTTTCTCACTGTTTTATTTCCTGCAAGTGGAGAACTGACTGTGACTGGTCCAGAGAGCTGTTCTAGTAAGATTTACTAACAAATGAGTGAAAAACAGAGGATCAAAGTGATAAATAATAACAAAGCTTACAAAGGGTCTGCTGTATTACAAAGCACTAGTTTAGGTAATTTAAGCAGGTATAAACCCTAAAAATTCCTTCTTGATCTGCTTGGGCTACCAGAGCAAAATTTCATGGAGCAAGTGGCCTAAGATATAGCTCTGGAGGCTGGAAGTCCCCCTGTGAGCAGTTTAGTTTTTCCTAAGGCTTCCCTCTGTGGCTTGCAAATAGTCAGGCACCTTTTCACTGCGTCCTCACATGGTCACCCCTCGGACTCTGTATGTGCACACCTTGTGTCTCTTTGTAGGTTCCAATTTCCTCCACACGTAAGAACACTAGTCAGATTGGTGTTGCTTTAGCTCAGTCTCCTCTGTAAAGTCCCTGTGCCAAATACAGTCATACTTACCACCTTCACTGATGACAGATCAGTGATGAGTGAGGTCCTGGGAATTACGACTTTAATGACAAGAACTTGGGGGAGGGGCATAATTTAGCCTACAGCGTCCATTAAAAGGAGTATGAGGGCTGGGGTTGTAGTTTGGTGGCAAAGCACATGCCTAGCACATATGAGGCACTGGGTTTGATCCTTAACCCTGAATAAAAATAAATAAATAAGGGGATGGAAGGGTGGATTCAGCAGTTGGAGCTCTAGCCTGGCATGTGTGAGGACCCAGGTTCAAACCCAGCACCACATACACAACTAAGTGTTGGGGAAGCAAAGGCCAGACAAAAAAATAAAGTTGATTCCCTCTTTCCTCTCTCTCTTTCTCACTCTCTCTTTCTATTAAAAATAAATAAATAAAATAAAGATATGAAAAATAGTTCTCAAGGGCTCCAACTTAAAAAGAAAAGAAGGACATTTTATTTATTTATTTTATTATTTATTTAGAAAAATAAATTAGATGTTAATAACTCAGTTAAAAATAAATCACAATTTAGCTCAGTGGCAGAGCACTTGCCTAGCACGTGCAAGGCCCCATGTTCGGTCCTCAACCCTAAAATAAATAAATAAATAAATAAATCACCAGATAGGAAATCAATATTAGAAAGTACACATGAAATATAAGAATAACAGCTTGGTGTGTAGCATTCAGCCTTTTGTCTGTGTTTATATATATATATATACATATATATATATATATAATTTATTTTTAAGGTAAAAGTAAAGTGATTTGGAATGGGCTTTGGGTCAACATGAACAGATCCAGCCCATTTTAGCATTTGCATTTCATCACATGGCCCCTCATGACTCTGCTTGCAGTGCTTAGATTGTTACTGCAAGACTTATCTTTATTTTTTTTTAATTTTTTTAAGAGAGAGGAACAGTGAGAGGAGAGAAAGAGAAAATTAATTTTATTTAGTTTTTCATGTGGCCTTCATTGCTCAGACACTTCACTGTGTGCGTGGTGCTGGGGTTCGAGCCCGCATCCTCATGCTTGCCAGGCAAGCACTGTAACCCTCGAACCACCGCTCCAGCCCCTGCAAGCCTCATTTTTGCCATCCTATTCACTGTTAGCTCAGCCACAAGGGGTGCTTGGGGACTGGGGACAGGGTGGACAGAGGTACGACTTCCTGTTTATTTCCTGCTCCTTCCACACCTGGAAGCATCACGCTAACAGCACTTCTTCACATTGGCAGCAGCAAATACTTCTTGGAGCAGCAGCTGAATCCAGTTTGCTCTTTTGCCAACACTCACAAAACCAATCTCACTACATAGAGATGCCAGCACCTGCCGCTGGCACGCCTCTTCAGTGGTCTGGATCCCAGGCCCTTGGAGGCCCTCCTTTGAGCTCAGAGTCAAGTACTCAGGAAGAAATCTAAGTTCCAGCTCCTCAGTGCTCCTTCTGCAAGCTTTAGAATTGAACAGAACCGACCCAATGGATACCACTGGGCATTCTTAGTGATATTAGCCTTAGGAGTGATTGCTGCTTTCTGCATTTCATACCTCTGTGATAATTAAGCATTCTTCTGCCATTTCAGTTACTTAGTTAACAATTTTAATATTTAAATATTTAATTTAATATTAAATTCTATCTGTTCAAATAACTAGAAGGTTTCTGTCTCATTATTGGCCTCCAACTGATACATTTCCTAAGTCTCTCTGAGTATGGATCTTTCTTTATGCGGTGGCTTATGGGTCCAGCATTCTGGGGAACACTTACGAGAAAGGCAGCTCTGACCATCACTATGATGTTAAAAAAAAAAAGGCAGGGGTGATCATTAAGAAAATCTCAAATAGACTCATCATAGAAATGAAGGTAGAGCAGAGGCTATATGTGCTACCCATTTAATATGCAACCTTCATTTTTCAGCAACTAGGTTTTGCCATTAGCAAAAAGACTTTGAAGAATCACCAAGATGCATATTGAAACTTAACCCTAAGGGGTTGTATTTGAGCCAAGACTTGTGGATCTTGAACATTTAATCTTCATTTGAATTCATGTTATCATTTCTTAAAGTCTTTTAGTCATTTTGGCTTAATCATTTATCATGCTATTTTTCTTTTAGATTTGTGGATTGGGACACCTTTTCTTTAAAATATAGTACTCAACCCAACAAGCCATGAATATTCCCTCTCCACTTTACAAAGCTAATTAAATTCTCTTTCCTACAATAGTATTGACTCTGCCTGCCAACTTTTCCTTTAAAATATCCTTCACACTCATCTTTTCCTACTCATTTCAGCAGCCACAATTTTCGATTGTGTTCTTCTGCTCCTGCCTGGTCTGCTAGAGGAAACTTTCCACTCTTCTAGTGACCCTCAGTTGCTCCCTATTCCAGTTTGCCCTCTGGGTCACTCCCAGATTGATTTGCTGTATTCAATAATTCCTCTGGTCAAAATTCTCCAAAGGTTCCCAACCACCTATAGGTCCAACTTCCTTAGCATGACATTCAAGTTGCCCTCAATCTAACCTTTGCAGTGTGGGCTCCAGTAACTTCCTTTCTAGAAGCTTTTATTCCAGTCAAACTGCTTTACTCATTGACCTTCAAGTGGGTCTTAGCCTTGTTGCCTACGAGCTTTGATTTATTTTATTGTCTTCAGCAAGAATGTCCTGTTCTTACTTCCCATCCAGATATTATTAGATCAAAGCCCTTCCCCAAGTGACCTTTCCTTACCTTTCCAGTAAGTGTGCCCCTTCCTTCCTTGAACTCCCACACCTCCTCATATTTTCACCTCTTATGACACCAGCTACCATTTATTGAGCACCTACTCTGTGAAAAGTCCTTAGCTGTATCCTTGCTATAACTGCTCTGCTGGATAACTTTCTCCTGGTTTGAATGAAGACATTGAAACTTAGAAAGGCTAAGTTCCCTAAGAACATGTAGCTCCTTAGGAGGTGAAGTCAGAAGCAGAGGCTGCCTCCTCCTTCAACTGGCTCTGCTCTTACTTGGTGACCTTTTAGTTGGAAGAGCCAGTTTGCTCCACATTCTGTCGTTAACTAGCAATCAAACCATGCATGGATCACTTCACTTCTGTGGACTGAATTTTCTCATCTTCAAGGCCCCTTCCGTCACTAACATTCTGAGAGCCAGACTGCAGAGGGTCATGAATTCCATTATGCACTTCTATAATGATAGAAGAGACTTCAGACAATCCAGACTGGTGTTTTTATTGGGCCTTTAATTCTCTGGAAAAGGGTGTTGTGGTGAGGTCAGGACACTGAAGTGATTTCTCTTTGCAGGACGCTGGGAGGCATCCCATCATATTGAATTAAGCATTTGCCTTTATTTAGAAACTCTGGAAATTTTACGGGAAGCGATTGTTAGGAGAGAGTTTAAATTGTCAACCCACCATAGAATCACAGATGAACAAAAGTCGTGGATAATTCCTTTTTCTCCTGGATAACAGAGGAGTTTGCCTTTCATTTTGTGGGCCCCATGGAAGAGCGGACACATGTCCGTTTTCAGCCAAGGCGTTTCGTTCAACAGTTGCCAGAGCAACCTGTACGCAACCTCGTCGAGAGTGCTTGGTAGAAGGCAATTCACAGCTTCTGCTTGGACACACACATTCTGACCTGAGGGCTGTGCAGGGTGAAATCACACAGCGCTAGCAGAGAGCTGTGCGCATGGGGAATGGAAGCCAATATCAGGGAAGGGACATTTCAATCTCAAAGTCACAGTTAAATTGAATTCCTTAACGTACCTACTCTGACCCTTGTTGTGGAAAGAACATAGACTTAGGAGTTAGGCAAACTGAATTCACAACCTGGAGCTTTAGTTTCCTCTTTTTTAAATGAAGTTCATGACACTCATTTTATTGGATCCTTTCTAGAACCAAAGGCAAGGATGGACATAAATCAGCTACTCCAAAGTAGATAGTCGAAAAGGTTAGCTTCTCTCCCATTTTGTAACTTAAGTAGTTAACCAAGTGCCAGCAACTGAACCCCATTTCTGAATTCAAATTGAAGTGGGAGGAGGTGTGTGTCTTTAGTTGGCGCATCTAAGAAAAAGGCCACACCAACAGTATCTATCCTACTTTGTACATTTTCTCCTCATTTAAATATCCCATTTGTCAATCTTGCAAGAAAGAAAAGAAATCACTCATTGTTTGGCAGATTTCATGCTTTCCCTCCATCCTGCTTCTGGAGGTAAATCCTAAAGAGGCAGCTCAGCTCTTCTCAGCACCGCCACCACCAATCCCGGGAAGCCGTGCTCCTAGCGCGCTTTTAAGTGCTCGCATGACTAATAAAGTGTGACATGGCTGAGATTTGCTAGCCTCCTCTTCAGGGCGTACATTCTAGCTGACAAAATATGGCTAAATTTAGCTGCCTTAAGACAACAAGCGTCTTCCAAACAAAAGAGGTTTCAAAGGCGAAAATGAGCCATGACACGTCCCTGTCCTAACATGGATTTGCCCAGCAACTCATGGGCACCTCAGCTCTTACGCAAAGAGCCAGGTGCTTGCGGGCAGTGTCTAAGCTCTATGTCCACGGTGATAAAGTGGCCACTGGGTAAGGTGTTCATCTCATGACCTCTGACCTAAAAGTCCTTACCAAGATGAGAAAACAGGTTTTGAGCAGGACCAGGCCAAGCAGGGGTCCTAATACAACATCAGAGACTTTCACAAAGAGCCCTGAGTATGTGCCATCTGTGCTCCTCCTCCCTCCAATAACAGCATACAATCAGGTCTGGAAGAGAGCCAGGGACCATCCAATTTACACCCCAGTTTTGTGCTTGGGACAATCAAGGCCAAGAAAAGTGAAGCAACTTGTCCAGGGTCCTACCGGCAATACATGCCCAATGTAAAGCAGGAACACCATGCTCCTGCTTCTTGGTCAACCTAAACTGCTTTGTAGGAAAGATAAGTGAGAGAAATCTGCTGGGACATATGGGAGGCACTTTGTGGAGGAGAATCATATGTTGCTGAAGCATTCTGAGAGCTAAAACTGTCTCCCTTCCAGCCCAAAGTTTGTATAACTGGATCCAAAACATTGTGAATGCATTTGGCATGGACTACAAAAATCCATGAAGGGAAGCTGACCTCACTGTAGCAGGCATGGACACCCAGTTCCCAGAGAGACAAGAGCATCCAGGTAAGGACTGTTAGTCCATCTCAGGGGCATACCCAAGATCCACAGAAGCTCAAAGAAAGAAAGCTGCAGTCCCCTGGGGGTGTCACCTATGAGCGTGATCCAGAAATAGATTGGAGTCTTTCTGCCTATTATTGGGATTTCAGATCCAGGTAAAAACTCTAGGAGCTAGGTAGTGCTTGTTGGTCCTTATATCATTCCTGCCACCTTCTCTGCCTTCCCAGGATCTCAGGGGAATGATGGTGGGAAACTGCACTTTTCAGACTCCTAGACTCCTATTTCAGTAGAGTTCATGATATGATTGCAGCTCTGCCTGAGAGATGCTCTTGTATGAACATTGGAAGAGATGTAGATGTCATTCTTCCCCTAGCAGTGCTGGTCAACCTACGACTTTGGACACATATTTCTAGTTGCCCCCATGTGACCCTGACTGGCAGGAGTTTCAGGGCCACCTGTGACCATCACCTGGTCCTCTGCAGTTTCTTGATGGGTGGGAAGTGGCGGTAACTCCCTGATTTTCAGAATCACAGCTACACTGGTAAAGCTGAGAGCAAGCAGCTGCACCCTTGCTTTCACTTATCCAGCTGGTCCTTAGAAAGTTTTCAAAAGCACCGGTTTCTCTGTGAAATCCTTTCCTGCTTGAAATATTGAGACTGGTTTCTGTCCCTTTGGCTTAACTCTGATGATTAATATATTTAATTATAATAGAATTTAATTTATTAGATGCTCCCCGTATGCCAGTGTTAGGTTAGGCATCACCTCAATCTTCACTATAATAATGTAATCATTCTCATTTTACAGATGAAAAAAGTGGAGGATTGGGTGACTTTGCTGTGTTCACCTGGCTAGCAAGCAGCAAGCTGAGATGGAGCCCAGGCTAATTTCAGAATCTTAACCACTTTGCAAACTGATCCCCTTAATTTTAAGATGATGACTTGCCTCAGAAAAGTCATGTTTAAGGTCATCATGTAGAAAAAAAACTAATTCTCAAAGGGAAGAGAAATAAATCAGGATTTCAAATGGAGGGACTGTGGGAGTTAGTGTTTGCCTCTCCCCTTCTTACCCTGCCTGTCTTCTAGAGGTGATGAAATTCCACAAACACGCTGAGCTTCCGCGTACTTCACACTCCATCTGTGTCCTTTCTCCATAACTCTGCACCATAACCTGCATGATACAGATTATCATGCAGCTCACAGGTCCTGTGTGAAGCCTTCTTTCCTCCATCACCCTATGACAGCCCCAACCAGAAAAAAATGCTTCCTTCTTTTGACTGCCATGGCAAATCATTCTAGCTCACCTTGAGGTGTTTTGATCTATTTGGGGTTAGGAAGAGCTGTAGGAATGTTTGTCTCTCCTACTGGTTGGGAAGCACTAGCTGTTAAGTGGCACCTCTACTTAAGACCACAGCAGGACCTTGAGGGTGTCCCCCTTCTCTCTAAAAGGAGCTCTGACCGTCGGAATTTGGTTACACAATTCCTTCATCCCCTTCTCAAAATCCCACACTGTGATACTTCATTAGCTTTTATCCACTTCTTCCCTTAGCTCCTGACCACACTGATCCATATATGTGCTCACTTAGCTCTGGATATCCTTTGACCTGACACCTGGTCATTGCCTGATGAATGCAAATTCGAGTTGGACCTAGAATGGTAGATTACTCACAACTCTCCAAGGTCTGACTAGTCCTCTTCCAGAAACATCTCCAATATTTACATGGTGTATTACCCCCTCAACTCTGTCCCTATCTACCAAACAGCCTTGGGGTTTCTTATTGCCAGCACTGTGACCCATTCATGGCAGAGATTTTGGAAATGTTCATTGAAATAAGAGTGCATATCTGTAATGTGGAAAAGCTCCCAGAATTGACAGATTGGCTGCCATTGACAGTCACCAAAGAAGAAGAGGTCATGTGCCATAGCAGAGGCACTGGATAGGGCAGGGAGGATGAGGATGGCCCCTAAGGTACATGAGGAGGTGTCTTTGTCAGTCTGATGAGCAATTCAGACAAAGCAGACTACATAGGATCCAAAAGAAAGAAGAAAGATGCATGAAAGAGACTGGAAGTAGAGACCACATGGGGCTTTATGAAGCTGAAAGGCAGACTCAGGGAAGCAATTGTCAGGGGGTAAGTGTCAAGAAAGTGCTTTGTAGGAAAAGGAGAGGCACAGGAGGGAATGGGAGAGGAGAGAGCAAGCTCTCAAAAGATAGGATATAAAATAGGGAAATAGGTCAAACATTTAGGAAACAGATTAAAAGGAAACAGAGAAATATAAAAGAAGAAGAAAGAGGATAGAAAAGAGTGGGAGAAATACAACTGCAAATTTCACCAAGAATTACAAACGGCCAGGAAGATCATTAAAGAATCTTTCCTCAGTACAAAATGAGCTATATGCATACTGGGAGGTGGCTGTCATTGCTCTGAAGTTTCTGACTTTTCAGAAACATTCACATGATATTTTGGTTAATCTATACTAGGGTGTGGCAATAACAAAAATTCCAAAATTTCATTGACTCATGACAATGAAGATTTGTTTCTCTGCTCACACTGTAGGTTCCGTGTGGGGCAACTGGTGATCTCCTCTAGAGTCCTCACTAAGGGATCCAGACTGAAGGAGGCTCTATCTCCCTGGGTCCCCAAGCATTGAGCCAGAAAAAGGGAACATGGGGTCACACTTGCTCTTACAGCTTCTACCTGTGAGTGAAGCATGTCATGTCCACTCACACTTCCGGACCACCAGCTATTCACATGGCTGTGACTGGCATCAGAGTGGAGGAAATATAATCCTATTATGCACCTAAAAGACCTACAAATATTTGATTGACAGAATTAATGACTACCATTTACCTGGTAAAATTCCCATGTTCTCTTTCTTCAGCCTGGCATATTCTTTGTTTTTAAAGCAATTTTATTTAGTTCTTCATGTGACTTTCATTCCTCAGACACTTGGTTCTGTACATGGGTGCTGGGGTTTAAACTCATGTACTCTTGCATGCTGGGCAAGTGCCATGACTGCTGAGCCACCACTCCAGCCCCAAGCCTGGCATATTTTAAGCAGAATTTCATAGAACCATTAAATGGAAAAGCAGGAAGGAATCTGGGGAAGTACATAACCTAGCTGGTAGGGGAATTGACTCTCCAAGATATGAAGTAACTTATCAAAAGCCACACTGCTGGTGGAACAGTGAGGTCCTCATTCCTGGTTTTCCATGCCACTTTACCACACCAAGGCACTTCTAGAAGCTGAATAAATATCTACTTATTTGAACTCCCAGATTAATTTCATTTTGGAACAGGCTTTTAATTACTACTATAAGAAAAGGAAGAGTTTCTTGCCAAATGCTTCTGCGCTGCCAAGTTCCTTGTACCTCCAATAACGAATCCAACCATATAAACAAATAGAAGGCAATTAGAATGGTGAAATAAGAAGTTGGGTAGGATTAGAGAGAAGTGTTTGATGATACACATTATCACTTCTGCAAAACATAGGATTATTTTTGGCCATTAGAAGAGATATGCATAACTACATACGCATACATATACATGTACATCTTTGCATCTACGCAGAACATTTCCAGAAGGATGGCCAAAAAGGTGGTGATAGTGGGAGGGGATCTGCAAGCAACAGAGACACATACATTTTCTTTTATGCCCTATTGCACTATTTGGAATTTTTTACTATGTCTGTAATACCTTTTTCAACAAAAATAGCTAATAAAACAATAAAAATAAGATTTTTAAAAGTAGCAGATGTCAAAAAATGTTTAATGGGACTCTGCAGTATCTTTTAGAGTAACATGAAGTAGAACAAGACGAGGGGGAAGACTAAAATGGAAGAGACCGACAGCACTTACCAGCAGGCAGTATGTTTTTTTAGCACGTTGTAATATATTTTTATGTCAGACAAGTATAATTTAAATATCATTAGACTGGAATCATCAAGATCTGGGTTCAAGCCCCCCAAATGCACTGTGCTCTTGCAATTACTCTGAGAGGAAATCACTTGAGCCTCTCCCTGGTTCAGCCTTCCTTTCTGTCAACAGCCCAAGAGTCAGGCTTTCCCTGTTGAAGTCTGCTTGTGCATGGGACACTTGGGTTCCTTTGAAGAGCCAGAACATGCAGTGGGAAGATTACGGGACCCAGGAACAGACACACTCCGGTTTGCATTCCGTACACTCACCTGCTAACTGCGAAACCTTGAGCAAATTGTTTAGTCTCTCTTCACTTTCTATAAAGTTGGTTAATGCATACCTTCCAAGTTGCTCCAAAGGTTAACAAAATGGTAACACAGAGAGTTCCTTGCACTGGATGACACTCAGAAATGTTACATTCCCTCCAGAAACCATCTGAATGAACCGACTGTGGGGATCAGGTGGACAGAAATGGCTGGTGTCTGGCATCTATTTCTTTCCTTTAAGTGAGCCTTTGTGGATGTAACCAAGGGTGGAAGTGACACCTTTGTGCTAATTAGAATCTGGTATCCATCATACAACTCATACTTGACCTGAGCCAGCCAGTCTCTAATGCTTTCCCTACAAGGGACAGGCATTGTAGCATGGAGCCCAATCACATTGATAGCAATAACTGCAGAGTGGACAAAATGCTTCTGTGCATATGATTCGAGGAAATCTCCAGAACAAGTTGTGATCAGCTCATCCATTCCTACAGTCATCTGCTCAGTAAATTCTACTGCATGCCAGGTACCATACGAGGTACCAAAGATACACTGGTGAAAAAAAAGTTATGGTGCCTGTCCTCAGAAATCTTATCATTTAATGGGGGCAGGGGAAACATATTAATTAAGTCATCGGTCAAATAGATGCAATGCTAGAACTGTGCTGAGCGTTTCCCAGGCTGAGAACACAGTGTGTGCAAACACCGTGTGGTAGGGAGGGAAGGGAAAGGACCATACTAGGAGGAAACAGAAAGACTCCAGAGTGTTAAAGGCATAGCATGAAGGGACTAAAGGATGATCCTGGAGTAGTGAGTGGGAGTGGGGTAGGCTTTGTAGAGCCAAGGACTGATTTCCTTAGAACTATACAGATTCAGTGTTTGTCAGGGCTATGTGTAGGCAGTTTAAATCATCTGTGCTTCCCGATGGAATTGAGAAATCCTACAAGAGTCCTTGTCCTGTTTGTGCCTCTTAAAGCTCTGCAAGAGAGGCAGGAGGAAGCAAGGCTAGAGCTCCCTTCTATTCAATTCAGGGGTTCAGGGGGGAATGAGGGGGGAGATGGTGACTGGGGTGGGGGAGTCATGTTTCAGTACTTTCCTTGGCACCCATATGTTTTCTCAGTTTTTTTCTCCTAGCACACAGAATAATCTGTTTTATTATGCATCATGATGTTTGGAAATTGTCACAGCCCCTAGAAAACAAAGAAAGCTAAGTCAGTCTACAACCATGGGACACGTGGAATACTCCACAAGTTTAAGGCCACTGAAATCCCTGTTAACGTCTTTGTTTGTTTTGAGATGGGGCCTCACTATGTTGCCCAGGCTGCTCTGAGACTCCCCTGGACTTAACTATTTATTTCCCCTGCTTCAGCCTCCTGAGTAGCTGGAACTATGGGTGTGTACCAACAGGCCTAGTTTCTGTTCACATTTAGGTAGAGATTATACGGGAAAGTGGATTGTAAAACTTGAGATAGTCATTGAAATAAATAGTGATTCTCAACCTTGGTTGTACTTTAAATCATCTGGTCACAATAAAAAGGGGAAAAAAAAGACTGGGTTCTACTCAAGACCAGCTAAATCAGAACCTCTGAGTGAGAGCCAAGCAGCTGTGCTCCTTCAGGGTTACTTTTTCCAGACATCTGTGGTGCAGCAGGGGGAGGACCTGGCAATGGAGAAAACTCATCCAAGTCCTTAGCTATCGGTTATGTGAACTTGGGAAAGTCACACGCATGTCCTCACACCCATCTGGGGACTTAATTGTTCCTGTGTGCACATGCCAGGAGTTGCTCCAGGTGATCTCAATGACTCCTATCTCATGGCATGTAGGACAGCGATTCTACCAAAAGCAGCATGGCAGTACCCAGTGAGTCTTATCCCTACCCCATCCCTTGGTATCATGGAAAGGGCACTGGACCTGGAGTCAGTTTCCTAGTCCACACATGCAATGTTTTAGTTGATAGCATGGAAACGCCACTCAAACTCTCCATACTAAATATGCCTCACCGGTTTATGGTGCTAATGGTGATCTTTCTAAGAGAGCAGGAATCCAGACCAGACCATCCCAATGGGCTTTCCCAGCTCTTATAGTGTGAGAATGCCAATCTTCATGAATGAATGACATTTAAAGAAATAGAAATAAAATCATGCAAAGTGGCATTCTCTAGGATGAATATCCTATGGGCTCTGAAGATCTGCGATCCCATCATAACACAACCCTGCTCACCTCCAGCAAGCTATGCTGACCTGCCGCATGCCATTGCATTAGCAATGTAACCCAGCAACATGAAACAATCTAGGAAGAACTGAGGGTGTTAATCCACATCAGTCCCCCAGACTCCATGAAGCTGTTATCTGTGACCGCAAAGACTGTAAAGTCTCCATCAGCACCGGGGGACCACGGGGAGATTCCCGCATCATTGCATACCTGGTGTGTCCCCACCTGCTAGGAATCTTATATACATACATACTGTGGACACACAAATTCTCTTCTCTCTCCTCAACTCCTATTCATCTGCCCCCTGTATCCAGTTTTTTTTTAATAGCATTACCATCACAGCCAGTTGCCCAAGGCATGACATCGAACCTTCACCAAGACACACCCCTCTCCTTTAACTTACAATTAATTCAAAGCTGTGAAATTTTATAGTTAAATATCTTACGCATTGCCCCTCTCGTAGCCATCTTCCCCAATCAATTGCACTGTCCCCATAACTACTCTTCTAGTTAATTCCTCCTCATCGATCTATCCCGCAGAATATGACACATTTTAATGTCACCCCTACCACCTTTAAAGGACTTCTTTCCCTGCCTCCCATATCTAAAAAATTGCCCCAGCCTTTCTTTCTACTGACTCTAGTTTTCCTTCCTGAAGTTTATTATATAGTCTACTATTGTCTTCTTGCTTGTTCACTTTCCTGCTGTCCTGTCCCATGTGAGGACCCAATATTTAGCACACATGGAATATGATAGGCTCTCAAACATTTTTGAGTGAATGAAAGACTGAAATCTCATTGGATTAAGTGCAAAAGCAGGGCCCCACTATGTAGCCTGAGACCCTCTTTGCCTCATGGCCACTGTTCCCTCTGCCCTAGAATGGCATTCCCCTGTTCCTCAAAATATCATGGTCTCAAACATTCCTGGAAAGTTTTTCATGATGGTACTGATGATTAGAACTGCATTCTCTCATCCAGCAAACCCCCATTTATCTCCAAGGAACAAGTTCATATTTCACATCATTTAAAGGTTCTCCTTTTCCTCCAATCTCTCCTCTGCACTCTGAGCCCTCACACTCCTAGTGGATCTTTGGGCTTCATCATCCCAATTTGTTTGAGAGACTGGTTCCTCCTCTGGACCAGGAGCAATTTAGGAATAAAGATATTCTCTTTGTTCATCTTGCTTTCCAGGAGCACCTGGTGTGGCATGCAGCCCACAGTTAATGAATTCCCATGAATTATCTGCAGTTCTAGAAACTGTCCCACCCAAATGTTGGTGGTCCCATTACAAGAAGTACAAGCTTACAACAGGAGAAAGGAAGAGTCGGAACTTCTGGACACCCTAACCATCCTCACAGGGCACGCTCACATACTTCACTTATGTGTGGCCTTCCAATTATGACAGTGGGAAGTAGGAAAAAGGTCCGTTTTTGGTAATACAGTCAGACGAGATTCAAATAAGGAGATGGTGTTCCATTTTGTCCTGCTGCTGGAAATAAACTTGGGTTAAGCAAGTATTATTTCGTGTCTACTATGTACCAGGCACTGTGCCAGGCATCAGAACCTCCAAAAGTCGGAAGCACTTGGTCAAACCCTGAAGGAGCTCATGGGCTGGGAGGGTGCGGAAATTATAGCATTTCTTGTTGCTTGCTTAGTTAGACTTGATGACTGACCGTGGTTGATAAATGAATACCTATGGCAAGGTGACACAGCTGAAGGGCAATCCAAGTAGTTCTCCAGGATAGGAGGGGCCTTCTCTGTACCCTCCCCATACAAGATGCCCGTGACAGAAAAGTGGATGGCACTGTTATTTGGGGCACCTGACCCCAAATGACAGAGGCATGGGGGACCGTCCCACTGTGGAGGACCTCCTGAAGCCCAGTATACCAGGCCACCAACGATGTGCTTGCGAGCTTTAGGGCACCACAAAACATGCCAGTTTCAGAGCCTTGCCTTATTTTGTACCTAAATCATCAAAGATGTTTAAAATATTCATTAGAAAAATATCACTTGCATCTCCTAGATGGCTAATCCCATTGCTCCACAATACTGGCAAACATCACAATCATTTTAGGATTTGTCTGCTCTTGGAAGAAATGCCTCCCGGGGACAGAGCACAGGGGACAGCTGTGCTGGACCGTGCCTCCAGCCTGCTACCCTCATGACTATCAAGAGAAAGAGACATAAACCGCTGCTGTAACACCCCTGTGTCCAAAAAGGCAGTGTTCACACTCCCTGCTAGGGAGGCCTTTGGGAAGGCAGCCTCTGCTTCCAGTTATTCTCCTCTTCCGGGTCTCTTGCTCCCACCCAATTACATATCCACAGGGTGACCTGACCTAACCCAGGACTGAGCAGGGATCCTTCTAATATCTAGAGTCATCCACAAACTTTTGGCTTCAACCCCACTTTGGTTTTCAAACCTAAGTTCCATCTACTGTATTCCTGAATGGAAAGGCTCTGCTGCCAGAAGGGAATGAATTTCATAAATTACCAAATTAATTACAACAGTAAACAATTAAGCTGGTGGGGACTTTCAGCCTTCAACCTTCTCTTTGAAGGGATGCTTTAGGATGCACATAATGCTGTTGTGGTAATATGTTTGATGTGGTTGTTGATGTTGCTTAAACTTCTTAGCTTCTAGAAATTGGTATAAACTGAGCTAATTCACAGTAAAATAAAGTTGATTTGAAATATACCTCTCTGCAAAGTCTGCACTAGTAAAAATTTTCAAGTTTCTTTATTTCGTGGAATGCTTTTCTGCAAGAAGGAGACAATAGTGATTGGGTGCTCTAGGCATGGTCATGGGCACCGATTACTCGAAGGGCATGCCCATGAGCCCTATGCAAGGCTCTTTACAGGCATTGTCTCATCTCACAATTCTTCAAAAGCCCAAACTCAGAGCCTCTGAGGCCTGCCTGTTCTGCTACCACAGGACCCAGTTCAACCTCACCCTCTGCTTGGATTCTGTTTTAAGAAGCGGAACTTAAAGACCTGCTCACATTGTTCTGGAGATCAAATGTCCATCCATCTTAAACTCCTTTTCACTGCTTTGGAGGGGAAAGTGAGGCTGTGAATAGCGATGGCAGAAATAATACTAGTTACTGTTTCCAAAGAGTTTATATGTGCCAGGAGTTTTTATTCATATTTTCAATAATCATCAAAGTCCTCCATGGTAGATATCACAATACCCATTTTATAGTTCCAAAGCGAAGGTTCAAAAAGGTTACACAACTTACCCAGGGCTGCAGAGTGGATTTGAATGCAGTGTGTCTACTCAAAGCCTACCTTTTTCAGCTATCCCATGGGTCAGGAGACGGGGTAGTGGGCATTTGTGAACATGTACTATGGGAAACAGGACTGAACAAGTGGTTCAAGACTCAGGCTGCAGTTAAAGAAAGGACTCAGAGACCACACACTGCCAAGTGGGTCACAGGAAAGGGTCTGTTTACCGTCTTTCAGAGGTGCTATAGAGAGCCAGTGACAACATGACTACTTCAGTCGCTAGAAAACCACCAGGGTCTGTGTTGCGGCATTGATGTGTCGAGACGGAGCATGGCGGGGGCAATGGACTCCTACACCACAGATCAGAGGCTGAGCTGGAAGCGTCAATTGCTCACTTTAGAGCTGAGAGTGTGAAAGACCAGCAAGGGCAGGTGGCATCCCAGGTGCCTGTGGCATACTGTGCAACCCAGGCACCCTACATCCTATACTGGGATAGTGGCCTCACCTGTGCGCTGTAGTGTCAGGCACTCAGGAAGCAAGTCAAACACAGCCTCCACTTTTTTTAAGAGATCATCACTAACATGGACACAAAGTAAGGAAGACATAATACATAACTCCTCAGGTGCCCTGGAAGGAGCCTACTGTACAGTGCAGGGGGTCAAAACTCCACAGGTGGAAAGGAAGTCCCCCAGGCTCTTTCACTGGTTAGTAGAAAGCTAGGACTGAAATTAAGACATCCTAAATATTAGGCTTCTGTCTCTGTCCCCTCTTTTTCTTTCCCTAAGCCTATTCCCCTGCTTCCATCCATGGAGGTGACCTTGAGTCGAACTAGATATTGTAAAAAAAAATAATAATTCCAGCCAAATATTAGCTAATAAGGACCTCTCTGGAAGAATAGACATTTTTAATATCAGAAAGAATGAATACTTAATGATTAGAAATAAATAATGGAATCATGAAGTAATTAAATTCAGGGCAACAAGTATTTCCTTATTGACATAATTTATTTATTTCAAATATGTGTTAATTATATTCTGGGCATGCATATAATAGCTGTGCTTATAATAATAATAACCATTTACTGGCCACCCTTTTTATGGGTTAGGTTATTTGATCCTTAAAATGATTTGGTAAGTAAATATCCTTACCTCTGAGTCATAGAATGCAAGCTGCCTATCTCAGTACCCATTCTTCCCTTTCTTTTAAAAATAGAAACTTGATTTCCAGCTGAAGATATTTTTGCCTTGTCAGTTAAATATATTTCTCAGATACTCTTACATGTAAGTGTGGCTATATAATTAGGTTCTGGGCAATGAAATGTAAGCAGAATAGTCATATAAATATTCTAGGAAGTTTTCTTAAGTGAGGGTAAATGCCCTGTTATTTCCTCTT
Organism: Aplodontia rufa; assembly: GCA_004027875.1. Classification (NCBI taxonomy): domain Eukaryota; kingdom Metazoa; phylum Chordata; class Mammalia; order Rodentia; family Aplodontiidae; genus Aplodontia; species Aplodontia rufa. The sequence continues at coordinate 33,577 of PVKS010011806.1, read as the reverse complement.
TCCTCTACCCTGCTTTTTTCTTTTCTTTTCTTTCTTTTTAAAGAGAGAGGGACAGTGAGAGACAGAAGAAAGAAACAATTTTCATTTAGTTTTTCATGTGGACTTCATTGCTCTGCGACTTTGTTGTGTACGTAGTGGCTGGTGTTTGAACCCACATACTCACACATGCAGGGTAAGCGCCATAACCGCTGAGCCACTGCTCCAGGCCCTACCCTGCTTCTTATAATATGGATATGATGGCTGGAGCCCCAGCTGCTATTTTAAGCCATGAGGTTAATGCTCACATCCTTGGCATGCTGTATCAGAAAGTTGTAAGGATTTAAAGGATTTTCATTCACAATATGTAAAGAAGAATCTAAACTCAATAAGACAAATGACCCAATTAAAAAATGAGCAAAACATTGGAATTGATGCTTTTCCATGGAAGAATTATGAAAGGCAAATGAAATGAAAAGATATTAAGCATAATTAGCCACTATGGGTACAAATGGTAAAATCATGACAAAATAACACTATACACTATTCTAATGTCAAGAAGAAGAGGAGAAGGAGGAGGAGGAAGGGGAAGAGAAGATGGAGGAAGAGAAGGAAGGAGGAGGAGGAGAAGAAGAAGATAATACCAAATGCTGGTGAAGATAAAGACCAACCCAGTCTTGAACACTATGGTAGCACTTGGGAGACCAGTTGGCAGTTTGTATATTTTAAATATATTCTCAACACATGATCAGCAATTCTGCTTATAGAAATATCTACCCAAGAGAAATGAATATGTATGCCTACATAAAATCTATATGCAAATATTTTGGGCAACTTTATTCTTAATCACCAAAAACTAGAAGCAAACCAAATGCCCATCAACTTATGAACAGATAAACCAATTGTGGAGCATCCATACGGTAAAACACTACTCAGCAATAGAAAGGGACGGGCTGTTGATGCATGCAATCTCAGCATTTTGCTAAATAAAAGAAGCAAGATTCAAAGTTCTACATAATGTGTTATTTCATTTATAGGACATTCAGGAAGTGGTAAAACCAGGGCAACAGAGAACAGTCCAGTGATTTTTCAGGGTCTGAGATTATGGGAAGGACATTGTCTTAAAAAAAGCAACAGAGAATATTTCATGGTGATAGAAATATTCTAGATTATGATGGTGGTTGCCATTGCATGGTTGTTTATATTGTCAAAATTTGTAGAACTATTCAACTGATCACATGTAATTCATACCTCGATGACTGACTATCAAAGCAGAATGAAAGATCAGTGCATAGAGGCACTGCTTCCTGATGGGCAGTGTGGGCTCTTGCAGCCAGGTCCCTGGGCATGCAATCCACGCCCGTTCCCAAGTAAGCATCGGCTGACTCTCCTGAGATGTAGCCTTGAATGAAGTGCAAGAGAGATCATGAAATAGGCTTTTTAAGTCATTGGGAAACATAATTTTTATATAGAAGGACTTAGGCCTGGCAAACTGAATGAAGAGGGGTCTTGGAGATTAGATTGTAGTTGGAATTCATAGCAGGCCCATTGTGCTTATTCAGAGTGCATGACACAGATCAATAAAAACAGTAAAATCTCTTAAGAAAGTTTCATGAACACTGTATGCAGGAATAATAAATATACATTTATGTATATGTATGTATGTATTTATTTATTTATCTATAAAAATATGGTAGCCTAGAGAAGATTTAGCCATCACATGGCTCCTTCAGTAAAGTTGGATTCTACAGCATTCACCAAGGAAAACAATGAATCTTTTAGAGGAGTAAAAGCAAAGATCTTAACCTCCAGCTTCCCTCTTCCTGCAAATTCCTCAAGGAAGAGAATCTCTTGGGGTAGGATTGTGTGCAGCTCTGGGAAACACAAGTATTCATGCCTTTGTGCTGAGTCAGCCCTTGAAGCAACTCCCAGGAAGGTTGCCTCCAACGCAAGCATGCCATGGTTCTAGTAAGATCCTCAGAAAATATCACTTTCCCCCCTAAGACAGCTAAAGGAAACGTTTTACGAATTGAATTGTGTTTTCCCAGAGGGAACCATTTCTTCATCTCATTTGATTATCCATGAGGTTTTAAGCACCATAGTTTAAAGGGGTTCCCCTAGAATAAATGTTTGAATCAAATGGCTATGAAACCACAGTGGGCCCCCAACTGCTTTACTTTGGTGGCACACCATGAGCAACTGGAATTAAAATGGAACCAGAGAACTTAATCTACGCAAAGACAAAGGCAGCTGAAAGGTAGAAATAATTGGGAACAAATCAGCCACACAGCAGAACATTCACAGCTCCAGGAAAATATCAATTAAAAGTATTAGCTGCAAATACTTCCTGAGGAACTCACACTACAACCCCCACTGTGTCTCTCTGACTATTTACCTGGGTGTTTTAATTTTCACCTAATGCAAAATGCTTTTCTTCATAGTTTTGATTTCCCATTTGTTTTGTTCCTCTCTAGGCAGAATAATGACTGGATGTTTTTAAACATATAACTGTTTTGATAACTTCAAATAAAATAAGCGAGTTACCTCTTTATCACTAAGGAACCCTATAATTTGTTTATTTGGCATTCAGCTACCTGCAATCGGAAGTCAGCTTAGCTGAGCATCAACCCTGTCTCAGGCGTTGCGCCAAGCACCCAGGTCAGAAAGATGAATAAAGACATAGACCTGCTTTAAACAGTTCATGGTCAAATTTTAACACATCAGAAAAAGCTTCTGCAGCACATGAAAGCATATGGGGTAGCATATGAGCTTCCCTATCTGTGGGTGGTCTTTGCAGCTGTTGCTTAGCCCACCACTTGAAGGATGACCAGTAATTCCTCAAGTGAATGAGGGCAGAAGGACACCCAGGCAGAGGAAAGGCTTTGGGAAGAATGGGAAATGTTGACAGCAAGATGCATTTCAGGGACCACAAGGAATTCCACATTGGAGCTCCATCAGGTGAAAGGTGGCAGAGGAGTATGAGAGAAGCACACGAGGCCAGACCACAAAGATCATTGTCTGGCATGCCAAGGAGTCCAGACCTCACTAGGAGGTAATGGGGGCGCCAGGGCAGGAGTTCCAAGTTGAGGATGGATGTGATCTTACTTCTATTTTCGAAAGATAACTGTCAGCAAAGGGAATGTCAGAGCCTAAGCAGAAGCCTAGGCAGAGGGCACAGGAGGAAGAGGATCCATTGAAGAGATATTAAAGCAATAGAACAAGTCTGTGTGGAAGTATAGAATAAGGAGAGGGGTAAGTAATGATAAAGCCTGAGTTTCTCAGTTAGGAAGCTCTGTGGCTGACAGACCACCATGAGGTGGAGAACAGAAAAGAATTTAAGGGTGAAGGTATGCTAGGGTCTGAATTTTTATGCCCCCCAACATTCATATGTTAAAAATTAATCCACAGTACAGGGGTACAAAGAGGTGGGGCCTTTTGAAGGTGACTAGGCCATGAGGCCACATTGCCCCTTTCCACCCCATGAAGAAGGTACCATCTGTGAGGAAAGGGCCCTCACCAGATGCCATATCTACTGGATCTTTGATGTTGAACTTTCAGACTTCTGAACTGTGAAAAATACATTTCTATTGTCTATAAGTTACCCAGTTTCAGATATTTTGTCATATCAGTTCTAATAGACTAAGACTAGGGGGAAAGATCATTCCATTTTGGACCTTCTGACCAGAGGAACTGTCCATTTATTTGGCATGAACCATGTAGACCAGCTCTTTAGTCCAAGGTAGATGACTCTGAAGAGGTACTGAGACTTCTGATGGCAAAGTCATTCAAGGAAAGATTATAGATGATCTTTACAATAGTACTGTCAAATGCTAACCTTCCCTATGTGCGATGGCACCAAGAAAAGCTCATAAGAATGCCCAAGCCAAGATGGTGGTAGACTGGCAACAAGGGCTACCAGCAGAGGTGGTAGGAGCATGACAGGGATGGAAGCCCAATGGCTTTCCTGTCACTTCTATGTCATGTGGCTTCTCACTGCTAAAACATCCTAGCAGGAGTTAGCTGTAACATTAAAAAAAAAAATCTTGGAAATAGGTGGCCAACATTTATTATCCATCTAGTTCAAAAGGCAGTCTGTGACAGATACTGGAGGAGGAAAGAGGAGCAGGCAAGCAATTTGGCTTTTAATTCATCTTGCTATTCTAGATGAAATTAACTTTTGGCTCATTGCAGCACGACTCACCTGTTTGCTGCTAGAGAAGTAGAGAAGTTAGAGACTTGTTGCTCACTGTAGTTTTGCCACAACCAGAGTTTTCCCCTCTTGTATGTGCATGTGTTTCTCTTTTATTCCAGTGGGGCAAAGGTAAGGGGACTGATTGATCCTTACTCTGACACAAGACCCCTGACTTGACATAGACTATGGGACAAGAAGACAGGGTTTGTATGTCCAAAGAAATCCACGCCTCCCTTTTCCAGAGTTGATATTACAGGTAATTTAAGTAGATAGAGTAAAATTATTATTATTGGTAAAAGTTCCTCTACCAATATTCCCAGGTATTATATGTGGATTTAGGGGATCAAATATAAAACAGTCTAGCTAGGATTGCTCAACTTTCTAAAGACCCAGAAAGTAATACAAATGAGTGTCTTCCTAATGTTGTTCTGGAATTCTGTTAGTAGAACAGAATGTACACAGGAGTCCAGGAATTTCTACATCTGCACCCAAACACAAGCCATTTTTTTTAAATATTCAGCATTTATTCAGTAGAAGCTGATTTTAGGGGTAGAGTTTATGGGGTTATTTTTTGCTGGATTTTTAAGAAAGAGGACTGAAAGCCAAAGAAGAATCCCATACCCCACCATGGGAACACATCTCATAATAGGTCTCAGGCTTGGAGATTATCTAACAAGAAGCCCTTTGGGGGAAACCAAAGAGTTGAGAGAGGTCAGGATATAATCATATTACCTATTCAGCATGATAGAGTATAGAGACAACTATCAATAACCAAGTACAGATGTAGGTTAACTATGGGGTATTATGAAAAATCAGAAAGATGGGGGGAAGCATAGAGAAATTTAGACATTTTATCTTCTATCTGAGAGTTGTTATATAGTTACCAAGACTCAGGAACGAGTGACAGAGAAGTGTCTATGACCTGTACAGGTATACCCACCCAGGCCCACACCTGGCACTGGGTGCTTCTGATTTGGCCACAAGGAAGAAGCTAAAGAGAAAGAGTGTGATCATACTGTCAGCACCTACCCTGTCTACCTACCAGCCCCATTCTTAGAGTCACTCATTGAAGTCCTGCTTCAGTTCACAGAGGCTTTGTAATAATAATGTACCATTTGCATACTGTGTGAGAATTCTATACATATTCTCCAATTCTTCAAAACATTCTTCACTACACTCTTACTACATGAGAATTATTTTAGACTCCACAGATGAGAAAACAAAAGCTCAGAAGGGTTAAACAACTTTCCCAGAGTCACATCACTAGTAAGCAATTTTCAAATCCAAGTTGGTTTTGCGCCACACTTGTCCTTTTGCCACTCTCAAAGGAACAGGGACAGAGCAGCTATCCTAGGACACGTTGCCAATGGGCCACTTTTCAGATGTTCTGGGTGATTCCGGCCAGCCCATCCTACTCGGATCACCCTGCTTTCCTTTAATGACCACCATCCCATTTATCTGCAAAAGGCTAATGAGAGAGGCTCTTGGTGGTGGGGCTAGCATAAAGAAAGAACCATATTAGATCAAAGTAACTTTTCTAGTTGAACATGCTTTCCGCAGTAAGTCCCAATCCAGTAAATTCTGTATAAGGAACAAAAGAAAAGAGAGGAAAGTGTACATTGAAGAAGCAAGGAGAACAAAAAAAGCAGATGCTGAACATAACAAACTGGGTATAAAAACCTGCAGATGCAGAAGGGGAGGATAAAGTGTGTCTTTTTAAAAAGTTTATATGGCTTCAGTGACTGTCTGGTTTGGAACACTATTTTGATCAAACTTCATATTAGTCAGGAACTTATTCTATCACATACATTCCCTTCATCATCCTATCTAGTGATTTTATTTTGATCAAACTTCATATTAGTCAGGAACTTATTCTATCACATACATTCCCTTCATCATCCTATCTGGTGATTTTCTCAAATGCTCTTGTAGTTAATTGTGTGGCAATCTATCACTTTAAGGGCAGGGCTGGGTTTTGTTCCACTAGGCCAGTGCCCAGCTTGAGCTTCCAGCATAAATTGGTCTCCAATACATGCTTGTTCAATGGATGATCAAATAGAAGAATAAGGGAACAATTGACTATATTTTATTTGTGTCGTGAGTGGTCATGTTAATAGTTTCTTTTAAATATAAAATTTAAATGATCTTTCTCTCTAAAAGGGAATCAGCAGCTGTGAAATCCTCCTGTTGTCTATAATTGGCATTCGCACTTTGGCTGAGACACACCTACTTTGGCTAGCTTGGGCTGCCGGGATGCTGCAGCTCCCCTGGCTCTTTTGGATAACCGTAACTCATCACTAGTTCTCCTGTTCTCCCTTCCAGCAGAGAACCCCAGGTATCAGTCCAATCATTACAACTGTCTCCCCCAAATATCCTCCCACCCTAAAGAAGACATTGTTTTCTTGGACACATGATAAATACCACCTCATGCACATAAAGTTTCCCTGTGGAACGGCAAATATGAAAAATATGGGCCCAAGGAAGCAAGGCACATTTCTAAAAAGAAAAAAAATCTATGGACAGCAAAGGAAACCACTCATGTCCCTGCCACACACACACACACACGTCACTTGCCCCACACTCATTCTGAGGCTTTGACTCTCTTACTTCACTACACAGCAAACCACATGGGAGGGTGCTGGCTCCTATTCCGACATGCTGGGTTCTGCTGAAAAAGGAAAAGCCAGGGTCTGAGTCCGGGAGATAGGGGGACAGGTAGACAGTAAGAAATACAGACCTGTGATCGCTGATGAGGGCTGCAGCTCACCCCTCCTCTCAATCTGTTACTCCTGGAATCACAGCTTTGGACTGATGCCCTTGTTGTCCAAACGCTTCTGTCATAATTCAGGACCAGAGACATACTGAGTAAGACCCTTACTCATTTACTCATTGACTTGAAAGGCAGCACTGCAAAGCTATTAGAAAAAGTGGGACACTTGATATAGTGACACAAACCTATAATCCTAGCGACTCAGGAGGCTGAGGCAAGAGGATCACAAGGTCAAAGCCAGCCTCAGCAACTTAGTGAAGCCCTAAGCAACTTAGCAAGACCCTGTCTCAAAATAAAACATAAAAAGGCCCGGAATGCTTCTCAATGGTTAAGCATCACTGGGTTCTATCCCAGGTACAGAAAAAATAAAAAAATTAAAAAACCAGTGGGCCAGAAGAGTTCAAATCTTAGTTCAACCATGTAATCTTGAATTAACTTCTCAGTGCCTTGGTGTCTTTACCTGCAAAGGGGACTATAAGCTAATCATGGTACCTACATCATAGAGAAGATATGGAGATTAGAGAATTTAGAGCCATGAGTTTGCCATCTTGACACTACTTTACGTTCTGACCTCAAGGGCTATCAAAACTTCATAAGATCCACCTCCAAGGTAATTAAATTCTTCAAGAGGAAATGGCGTATGCACATGCACATGTAAAATTCTAGGTCCAAAGTGGCAAGTACCATAGAGAGCTATACAGAAGAATTATGGGAATTCTGAGGAGTCGTTTCTTCCAAAGCATTGGCGTGGCGGTAAGGAAAACCCAACATTGGAACTGGGTCCTATAAAGCAATAGGAATTCTCTGCATGGTTACAAAACCTTGGGGCATTCCAGTTGGAGAAACTGTATGATCAAAGACAAAGAGAAAGGAGAAACAGGCTCGTTTGGGGGAAGAGAAAATTGGCTTGGCTAGTGAAGGGGAACTATAACAAAATACCCATGCTTTCTTGGTCTTCAGTAGCTCTAATTGCTAGCAAGACGGTGGTTTTTCTGTGAAAACCAGAGGGCTGCTGAGATAGGTTTAAGGGACAGTTCCCTGGGTGCACCTGGCAGGCTTTGTGGCACAGGCCCATGTCTTCCGCTTCGACCCCTTTACACAGCTGCAGGGTGTGTGAGTCCTCATCCCTCTGCTCCTTCTTGCATCTCCTCTGGCTCCTTCCTTCTCATCCTTCTCAGGTATGAGATCCTGAAGTAGCTTTCCAGCATCCCGCATGTAGATTCTCTTCCATTAAATGAAGGTCTGTTATTTTCTCACTGAAACCCACCTCCTGGACCTGATCAGATCTCTGAATGCATGAGCTTTTGTGTTCATTTTATTTAATATATATGTGTATGTGTGCAGGTGTGCATGTGTGTACTCATATGTATAATGATTTGTTCTAGCTTAAAACTAAGTATGGCTGTATTCAAAATGCAAAGCATGACTCAGATTAAAGAGGCTTATTTTGAACCAAGTAGAAGGATGTCCTGTCTTTAAGACATAAGAGGCTTTCTTTGATTTCATTTTCCTTGGCCCCCGTCTATCTGAGCACTGCTTAGCAAATGAAGTTTGGCGGGAGAGAAGCGGCTCGGATGGCCTCGCTGACATCCTCAAAGAACACAGGAACATTTTTAGCACAAGCACCATCACACACGTTTCCACCGCCTCGATGAAATGACATGCACTGTACGAAAATGACACCTGCCATTTATTCTTAAGTACATCACACAATACCATGATTTTATACCTAAGTCTTTAACAGATGAGGAGCAATGAGACAGAACTCAGCATTCCTTTGTTTCCAATTACCCTGGGTGTGGCGGCCAAGGCTGGATGTCAGAAGCCCTCCTTTCCAGACAGCCTTTGCTACAGAGACCAGGAGCCCCACACCCTTCCCTCACTCTCCTAAGCCCACTGCTTTTAAGCTGCATTTTTTGTTTCCCCCTTTATTTCAAAATTATCTAAAGACCAATTGGTTCCAGGCAGCTCTTTCTGTATATTAATTTTTAATTGGAGAAATAGCAATTAGATGGCCGCATTGATTGCCAGTTCCCGTAATCTTTTTTAATTTGAGATAACAATCTATTCAAAAAATGAGTTTGTCCCTAAAATATCTTTTCTTAATGGCAATAATAACTGAAGTTATGTACAAAACCAGCAGAGCAACCCACAGGGAAAGGTTCTAAATTATACATGGAATATTCTGCACCTGGCTTGTCAGTTATAATAAGAACTTTACCACGGGTGCCCTATGGAAATGGTCAATTTCATATGTTGTTTTTATTAATATCGTTTTTGAAGCAAGCAGATAATCTCCAAAGAAAAGATGCTCATGGTATGAGGCCTGCTTTTCTATACTCCCCAAAAACCTAGGATATGTAGATAATAAAATTCTTATTTAGCTCTGGCAAAAGAAAGAATGTGAAGGAGAAAGAGGAATAAAGCAGGAAGAGACTTCCTGCTTGGGAAGAACTCCCCATCTGGGGCTGAGCAGACAAGAAAGCAAATTCAATACAAAGGCCAGCACATCTCCAGCCTCCCCTCAGTACTCCTAGCAGTGAAGAGGCTTCAGGTCTCCAAGGGAGCCTGCCATAATCACTCTCTTCTGAAGCATCAAGATGGAAGCCAGATGACCTCCATTATTCACAGAAGCTAAACAGGACAACACGGCTTGCTGTGGGAGGCCAGTGGTCCAGATGACTGAAATTCTGAACCAGGAAGGTTTTTACCCTCTATCAATGCCATGGTGAACCAGCAACCTCCCCACACCACAGCCTGCCCAGGAAGGAGCTGCATATGGAGGAGCAGAGGACCTCGCCCACCCTCCAGAACAGGGGAAGGTGCTTCCAGAAGACAGAGCAAAGGTGCTGCCGCGCTGAGCATGCTGGGTTACTCTTCCCACCTTTCCTACTTAGAGAAGTTCACTCTTCCTCCCCAGGGCAGTGTGAGGAAACAGAGGGACTGTGCATGGGAAAAATTGCTCCTCATGGAAACTACACTGGGGGAAATGGATTTACTGCTACAAAGAAGAGAGAATTGGGGTCCAGGGGAGGTAACTGAAAATAACATACTTTTAGCATGGTATCTTTTTTCTGTATCATATTCTTTCTTAAAGTTTTATAAGATTTTGTATTCTGTTCCATAAGCTTTCAAGTAAAAAGTTTGTAGCAAATTATCTGAAAATTTTTATGTTAGAGAAATTATTCAGAGAATTCTGAAACTGAGCAAATCTCAGATGGAATTCTGCCTTTTCAGTTTGGACAAGTTCTCAGTTTCTACATCTGAAATAATGAGGATGACAATTCTCTTTACTTAGTAGGACATCAGAAAATGTTTAGAAAAGATAGTTTGAGAAGAGGCTCTGGCACATAGTAGGTACTCACTAAATGTTACCTGGGTGAATTTCAATGATTTTCTTCCAGGAAGATTTCCCTACTAGGCTGTGGGTCTCATGCCCTCTGGTCCTCCACTGAGAAGCCTGTGGTTCTTTCTCTCCAGTGCAAGAAGCTTTGTTTTTGTCACTCACCTTTCAAAATTGACCCCCACCCCCCACCCCACCTCTCACTCCCCCAACCGCTCTGCAGTCCCTCTCTGCAGAAAGCCTGCGGTGTAAGGAACGGGGAATGGGGATGGAAAGGAGACAAGAGATGAAACAAACGAACACGTCTCTGACCCCTTGAGAACTTTTCACCTGGCAACAGTGACAAGACCTACTGATTCACAAGGTACAGTTATTCACAAATTGTTTGAGGAGCACAAATAGAAATTTATTATAGCCTGGAGTGAGAAATGAAAGGGACTCTGAAGCTCTGCCCGCCTACCCTGCTGTGGTCCTCAGGAGTGTGTCTCAAACAGGCTTACTGGAGAAATTTTAAAAGGGGGGAGGGTTATCACCTGTGTCCAAAGCCTACAAAATCAGGGCAAATATCAATATGAACAAGTGTGTTCACCAAAATGCACCAAAGTAGCCTCCGTGAATCTCTAAAGGGTAACACTGTGGGAAACTGAGATATAGCTTAATGCAGAGGATAACACGTTGCCACAGGAAGGGATAAAGTCAAAGGTACAAATGTAATGGATAAAATCATAGATAATAAGAATAGTGACTATTTAGTCCACAGATACTATAATACTAAGGGTTTGACCTGCATTATCTCATAAAAAACTGTCAGTCTCATAATGCTTGGGGTGAAAGGGGACTGTCTTAGATTGAGTTTTCCAGAAAATGGTTCCTGAGGTGGAGATTTGTGGGTAGGAGTGCTCATAGGAACAATATCTGTGAGGAGAGAGAGAAACGACACCAGGTAGGCAAGGGGGAAGGTGAACCACAATGCACTCACAGCAAAGGCCTCAGCTGATCCCACGGGGAGCTGGGAAGCTGGAATGCCCCTCCAGAGATGTCCCCAACTGAGGCAAAGGGCCCAGGAGTTTGTAACCCTGCACTGGCCAGTCTTAGATGTGGGCACCTCCTGAAGAGGCACACGCCCCATGGAATTGCTCAGCTGTGAGCTGTCAGCCAGCAACATGCCTGGCAATGGGGGAACAGGTGCTTAATCTTCAAGTGGGGATCTGGGTGACACAGTACAGTATCCACCATAGGGAGAGAGAGAAAAGAGAACTGAATTTATTAAGAGCCCTCTATATGCCAGGCACTATGCAGGACACTTTCTTGTGGCATTTAATTCTGGGCATCAGTGACTTATTCTGACCCTCAGAGAGTTTTTAAGAACTTTTTTTTTCTATGAGTGCTTTTCAAGTGGGGGTGACTTTGTCTCCATCCCAGGGAGACTTTTGGCAATGTCTAGAGGCATTTTTGCTTGTCACAACCGGGGGTGAAGCACTACTGGCACAGGTAGAAGCCAGGTATGCTGCCAAATATCCTACAGTGAACAGGACAGTCCCTTGCAACCAAGAGCTATTCCACCCACAGCACTCACAGTGCAGGGCTTGAGAACCCCTACTCCAACCATAGCAAGAGAGCACACAGCTGGACACAGTAATTAGTAAAAGACTTTTGAACCAGGTGGCTTCTTCTCTTGACCTTCTCCTCTTTCGATTCTTTTGGAGTCTAAACCTCTTGAACTTTCTGGGCACAAGGGCTTGATCCATGCTGTTGAGCATGGGGCATCAACTTGCTGTGAAAGAGTAAGAACTCCAAAGGCCCAGATGTGGGGCTCAGGAGAAGGGGTGATGGGTTACATTTATTCTGGGTCTGGAACCAGAGGCACAAGAGCTGTCTCTGCTTTCAGCTCAACAGGCTGTAGTCAAAACGTCACCAACAAGTTTTTCCTGGAATGCCTTTTCTGTATGTGTTCCACCAACTCTGCAAGCTGCTGGGGAGTTCAGGATCCCAACCACTTCAACCTTTTCCATCAGATGAATAACAAACAGTGGTCATTCCTTTCACCGTGTTGTAGATTTTAAAATGTTGGAAAGGTTAAGCCATCGGACCATGGTTACACAGCTAGTCAATAGCAAAGTTGAAATTTATAGACAGGTTTCTCTGGCTACAAAATCCATGCTCATGTATTAGGAGGGGTGAATGCACAATCTGAATTTAACCAAAGGAAATATCTGTGTCTACCTATGTGTCCCTTGATGCCCCGAGACACAGGCTACAATGGATGATCCTTGGTCTGGACCTAGGTTCATAAGCCTTCTGTTCTTTTCTTATTTGAAGTTTAAGAACTCTGAGCTTCCCAACTTCTAAGGGAAGGCCAGAAATGAAAGACAGGCTGTGTGATTTATATACAGTGATCATGTGAGCCCGTCTCCTTGAAGCCATCATTTCAGTCTGCAATAAAAGTGACTGGTCTGACACCCTCCACTTCCTGAATATCCAGAAGGCCTAACGCCTTGGACTCTCAGACATAAAGCTCTCTGTTAATGGGCCTGTCAGTGTCTTAAAGTGAATGGTTTTTCATAACACTCCATAAAACTGAAAAAAAAGAAGATTAAAAAAATAACATTTAACATGAAAACAGAGCTATATTTATTGAGTATGAGTTAAAATCAGCAGAAAAAAATGATGGGAAGTACTGGTTGGTGCTGGCAAACAGAAGGATCTGGGAAAGGGGACAGGGGATTCTTTACCTATTTTTAGCAACTTAAAAAAAGCAGCAGACAGCATTAAGTATTAAACTTAAAAAGCTTTATGTTCTTCTAATAACAATCTAGTATCCTTATTATGATAGATTTACTAACCTCAATTTAGACTCCCAGAGATCAGATTCATGTCCCATAAAACATATACGGAATACATTACTGAGAAAATATATAGTAATAGATTACATAAATATCTATGCCCTATTAAATTTTCAGTTATAAACCATGGTGCATGGTGTGTGGGTTTTTTTTTTTGAGCCATTCTAATTCATGAAATTATTTAAAAGTTTATAGACACCAAGGAACAAACTGGATATAGTGTGTTATGCAAACATTTATCCAAATATGGAAGTCAGAAGAATAGAATAAATCTAGTGATTAACAAATAATAATAAAGACCTACGTTAACGGCAAGAGTTCACAAGGTATCTGAAATTTTTCATTGATTCTATTAATCTTCTATACACTTAGTTTGTATATAAAGTTCATCCCCTACACATTGTTCTATCATTTACCCTAAGTTTTACCTCTGTTCAAATAAAATTCAGAGGTTATGTCCACATATTAAGTAAAATTGGAGAATGGAAACATCAACCTCAATATGATTGGTTTGTACCTTAGTATTAGAGACAGCATAACCAGTGGGTTTTGAGTCAGTGGCTTTGGGTTTAAGGTCTCACTTTGGTGCACTCAAGCTAAATGACCTTGGGAAACTCCCTAAACCTTTCCATGTGTCGCACATGTGGAAATGGATGTGATAATCTCTGTCTTTCCAAGCTCTAGGGGTTGTTATAAGGACATGCTAGGCAATTACCTGAAAATACATTGTCCACTGACTGAAAATAAACAAGGATATCATCATGAGGAATCTAATTATGTTCTTGGAGAACATACCGTTGACAAAGAAATAGTGATCAAGTGCAAATGTGCTCTACTGTGAGAGGGTATTTTGGTCCTACGTGCCTAGGGCTATTATAAAGTTATGAAAACATCTTGAATGCTGTAAAGCACTATTGGAATGGTATATAATAACAACGATAGCAAGAACAATATAGCAAGGGATCATTATTGAATCATGAAGGCAGAAAAACTCAGGATATTTAAATTTAAAATTCAGATACACAATAGTTTTTTTTACAAGTTTGCCCCAAATGTTGCATGAACACATTTATACTAAAAAAAATGCAATGTTTACCTGACATTCAAACTTAACTGAGCATCCTGTTTTGCTTTGTGTGGAGAAAGGAGAACTAGATCTGACCATCTGAAGACAGAGAGGCTTTTAGAGTTCTTTGTTCACCTTCCCCAAGCATGACAAAGCATCTTGACCATTGAGAGTATTTCTCCTTCCTGTTCTTGTTTTGTTCATCTTAAATACCAAGAGTTTCCAGGACTCTCCTTTTGTCTGACCACTCCTCTTAGGTCTCTTTCTGGCCCAGGCACTGCCAAACAGCATCAGAACATTATTATTTTTCAACATAATCAGTTAGGAATGTCTTGTTCTAACTAAAGAGTGAATTCATTAAAGGCAGAGACTCACTCATTTTGAACACCCAGTGCCTGGTTCAATGCCTGGGAAAGGACAGATGTTCTGCAAATGTACCAGCCCTTTTCTCACTCCACACGTTCTCATTAATGGAAGACTTGCTACTTAAGAACAATGAACAAGTCAAGAGTCCATGTCTGTGTGAGGTGTCCTTCTCCACTGATGTCCATATCCATGCTTTACAACAAAGTATGTCCTTTCTCCACCTAGAGTCCCAGGAGCAGATCCAAGGCAGCGGATCCAAAGCTAATTCTTTCTTACGTCATAAATTATAACCCTGGCCCGAAAAGGAGAATCCTTCTAGACCACTGCTTCTTCAAAGTTCCTCAGCACAAAGGCCTTTCACGAAAAACTTTGGAAGAGTTTTTGAAAGGAAAGTTTCGATTCAGTTGGTTTGGCCTGGGGCCAGGGAATGGGTATTTTTTTTAAAAAAGCTCTGCATTTGATTCAGTGATATTTATAAACCAATGTCCTATAAAACAGCAAAAGTCCTAGCAACAGCCTCTCTGTATAGGCTTACTATTTCTATCTGAAGCATGCAAATACCCACATCTATTCTGTATTTATACTTTTGAGAGCCCTATTAGCTTTTGACCTGACATATCATTTTCATTTATATACAGAGATGTTCTAATGTGTGCTTTGCATTCTTCGGTATGATTTTTGGAAAACTGCCCCTCCCCATCCTTCAGGAATATATTCCTTATATAATGAAAATTTCTGCAAGAGATTCGATACTTAAAAAGTCATGCTATAAGTAACACTTATTTGACAAAATATTTATCTTACTACAAATTTTCTCACCTAGACTCTAAAAGCACTGTTAATTAGAAAGAAAAGGGATGGAGAAAATAAAGTTATTAGATTATTTGGAGCTATTCACACACACACACACACACACACACACACACATACACATACCAACATACACATATTAAGATAGCTTTTCACTTAGGGATTTATAGTTGTCCCAACTTATCAACAATCTTGCTTGAAATAAGCCCAGAATTTAGCTTAATTGCAAATATGCAGCAAACATTCCCAATTTGCCATCCTTTCAAACGGCAAACCATTTACCTCCAATCCTACATCCTCTCTTACAGAAATGGTAACTCTGAAAAATCTTGCAATCAGTGGGCAAAAAAATGTTTTTGCTAAACTTTTCAAATAAATGGTTTGCCCAGGGGTAAGACCTTTTATACCGTTTTAGCCAAGAGCAAATTTCCCTAGACAAATTGGCTGGCTGCTTCTCGAATTCTTCTCAGTTGAAATTGAGGCACTCTTATTACTGATATTATCTGGCCACGCTTTTTTTTTTTTTTATAATCCACATATTTTGTTTCGCTGGAAGAAAATTAGATTATATTAGGTTGTGTACAACACAGAGCTTCAAAACACTCACCCTGTCAAAATAATTTCTTAATTAGTTGTACAACATACTTTTCAAGACAGAACTTGTCAGAAAAAACATCCTGCCATAGAGAGCTTAAGTGAATTCATTCTCAGGATTTTAATAAGACTACATTTTGTCTTCTATATGGAAGGGGAAAAAAGTAATCGTCTGACAATTCTTTGCTTCCTTGGAGACACACTGCAGAAAAAAAATAGTTTTAGCTACTTTTTATAAAGAAATTTCTTATATTTTTGTTAAGAAAATAAGAAATGCATCAGGTCATTATATGTTGAGTTGGTAACAAGGCTTATGCAACAAGGTGTTGAAAGAAAAATGAAACCCTCCTCTCAAACATAATATCCATCTATGAGTTTGTATAAAATGAGCTGATTAAATACAAGAATCCAATTAAAGAACATGCCGTTCTGTATCGCAGCAGATTTAAAAATATTTTACCACTCTGCCTATAAGTACTTTAAAGACATTGCTTTATCCATTAAAATGTATATCAAGCATAACATATCAAAATGTTTTGGATTTAGAAAACAGATTTGAATTTTCAGCTCTATTTAGTCATGGCACTTCTGAGTGATATTAAGAAAACCAGTTAACTTTTCTTCACCTCCTTTTTTTTTCATCTATAAAAGATTCATGGGGTTCTTAAAAGGAGCGACTGTTGTCATGACCAGGGCCACACTATGAAAACTCAAAAGCAGTGAACACCAGCTGCCATACACTCAGGAGGTATCCACGCTGGGTCAGGCACTATATTAGATATTGTATATTTAACCCTTATAAACAGAGCATGAACTAGGAAATCTTCCATAGCTTTAAAGGAGGAAACTGAGGCTCAAAGGGATGAAGCAAGTACCCTGAATCCAACATCCAATCAGCAGCAGAATTGCAAAGCCAACCTACAACCAGGCCTGCCACGGCCACTTTCTGCTTCCTTCTCCTGCTCTTACCCTTCACAAATTTGGGACTGTGTCTTGGTGGAAAAAAAGACACAAGGACCAAGCTCTTGGCTCACACTCAGCAAGGGATCATCCATATACCTTGCTCTTCAA
This sequence comes from Aplodontia rufa, assembly GCA_004027875.1. NCBI lineage: Eukaryota > Metazoa > Chordata > Mammalia > Rodentia > Aplodontiidae > Aplodontia > Aplodontia rufa. The sequence continues at coordinate 16,546 of PVKS010011806.1, read as the reverse complement.
ATGTTAGTCCTTCAGAGTGTTACCAGTCACCAGCAGGAAGACCAAACTGGAATGTGGGGCTCAGCTCAGCCGCTCAATTTCAATTCAAAGGAAAGTTGTCAAATGGCATCCTTGGTATTCAGGTTTGGGTTTCTAAAGCCAGAAATGACATACCTAAAAACAGGTGCTTCCTCGCGTCATTACCATCCAATATATCAGTCACATGGTAATGCTATGTCCTGCCTGTCAAAGCAAATTTTGATGAGCAGTTTCTTTGTACCAAGAGCTCTAACAGATCCCCTGAGGGATACTGAGAAGTGTAGGGCATGATGCCTGTCATGACAGAGAGCAAAAAACAAAAATAAATGCATGAGAAATAAAATGACAATCCATGATTAATTTGTTCAAGAGAACAGTTAATAAGCCATCACTAGGCACATGAGTCGCCATTCACATGATACGGATAACATGTTCTAAGAAGTTTGGAAGTGGCTCCTTCAGCCTAAGAGCAGTCAGGAAATGCTTTAAGGAGATCACATTAACCCTTTATGGCATATCAGCTACTATTGCTTCCACCCATCTTAAGCAGATCATTCATTCTTCACTCCTTATTAGATCTTCTAAAATACATCTATTGGCCAGAGCTCCTTGTTGCATGTGTAAAGGAGCTATATGAACACGTTAGGCCAGTGTATCAGTAATGCCAGTTTTGTTGAGGAAGAAAGATCTAGATGACAAAGCATTAGGCAGGGCCTCAGTGAACAGGCGGGAGAGTGGGGAGAAGACTTCTGGCTGAAGGGAAACAGCAGGTGTAACAGCGCAAAGGAAGACAATGGGAACATGGAATTCAGCAGGAAGAGGTGCTGTACGGAGGGATGGTGGAAGGGGAGACTGCAGTGGTAAGTCAGAAGCCCTTGGGGACAGGTTTTGGAGTTTGAATTTCATCATATGGGCAATTGAGTGTCATTGAAGGTAAGGACTGGGCATGACCAGAGATAAATTTGCCAACTTGTGGAAAGTGTTCAGGAGAGATTTGGTTCAGATGACAGTGGAGAACAGCTCAAGGCGTGGGCAATGGGTACTGCTAGAATGGAATGGGATTGTTGGAGAAGGGGGAGGTAAACAACTGGATTGGATAAAGGACGTGCTAAAGGAGAACGGGGAATAGTAAGGGAACTACCATTTATTCATTCAATGACTATTTTTTAAGTGTTTCCTATGTGTCAGGTATTGTTCTAGATATTTGTAATTTTCCAATAAAAATACAAATATCCATTTCCTCATGGAGCCTATATTATAGCAGAGATAAAGAGTAAACAATTGGGGGCTGCAGCGGTGACTCAGCCATTACTGCATTCTCCTGTCATGCGCAAGGGCAGGAGTTCAAACCCCAGCACCATGTACACAATGAACTTAGGAGCAATGAAAGCCACATGAAAAATCTAATAAAACTGATTCTCTCTCTCGCTCTTTTTCTCTCTCACTGTCCCTCTCTCTTTAAAAAAAAAGAGTAAACAATGGACATAATTAATAAGTGAAACGTATGCCATGTTAATTAAAGGAGATGGACTGTGAGTGCCAAGAGAAGAAGGGGCAAGATTCTTGGAGAAATTGGCATTTGAGAAAAGATCTGAAGGTGAGAGAAATATGCAGGTATTGCCAAGTGGGGGGAAAAGGCCTGAGGTGGGAGAGTACCCAGCATGTTCAAGAAATATCAAGGAGACTGGGATCACTGGGGAAGAGAGAAAGGACAATGGAGTAGGAGATTAAGAAGCAGGTGGTAGGAAGGACTTGTAACATGTAATACCTTGTGGACCACTGTAAGGACTTGAACTTGGACTGAAAGAGAAGAGGATCCATTGAAGGGTTTCAAGCAGGGCAGTGACATAATCTGATTCATCATTTTTTTTCTTTTTTTTTTTTGATTCATCATTTTAAAGGATCACTCCAGCTCTAGTACTAAGAAGGGTCTAATGGGGACAAGTATGAAAAGGAGAAAGACAAGTTAGGAAATGTTAGCAGTAATTCAAGAGAGAGAGAGAGATGACGGACACTCTCACCAAAATAGTAGAGGTAGAAATAATGAGAAGTGGTGAAATTCTAGATAGGCTAACAGAATACACGGTGAATTGGACTTAGCGTATAAGAGAAAGAAGGAAGTTAATGATGGACATACTAAGAGTGAAGTGGCTGGACCTCCAAATGGAAATTCCTGGAAGATAGCTCACTATAAACATATAGAGACTAGGAGAAAGGTCTGCTCTGGAAATAGACTTGGGAATAGTATTTGTTATTTAAAGCCTTAAGACTGGATGAAGAAGAAAAGAGTAAAGATAAGAAGTGAATAGGACCAGCACCAACATTAAAAATGAAAAGAAGAGGAACCAGAAGGTATGGAGATGGAGCAGTCAGCAAAATGGAAACTAAGGGAGAAAAAGGAAGGAGAGGTCACGAACCATGTCACAGGCACTGGTAGGCGAAGCAAAAGGAAGATTAGAATTGATCACTGGCTTTATTAACGTGGTGGCCATGTGTGTATTGGTGCAGTTTTGATGGTATGTTGGGAGCACAAACCTCATTCGAGTGGTTAAAGAAGGAATGAAAGAACAGGAATTTGAGAGAGCAGATACATATGACTCTTATGAGGAATTCTGTTACAAGAGATCAAAAAGTAATGAGAACCACAGAAGTTTTTCTTAAAATGAGTGAAAGAGCAGCAAGCTTACACATTTATGGTAATTATCCAAAAGAGACAAGAGAATTCCAGGAGCAAGATCATTGCATGAGTGGAAGTGGAAATAGGACATGGCAGAAGCAGAAGAGGAGGAGTAAGGTTTAGGCAATAGCACAGACAGCCCAGCTGTGAACAGGTGGGAAGACTGAGTCTGGGAGTCATTAGGAGGCTGCAGTCAGGAGGAATGATGTTACCTGTTTTTAGCAAAGGGTAGGGCAAGGCTAAAAAACTCAGCTGCAGAGAAGTTTTGTTTAATGCTTTTTCTTATGAAGGAGGTGGATAGAAATCCTGTAGTTTATCACTTCCTGAGGATCAGGTTAGTTTTACTTGATCTGAACCAAATTGAGTCTCTCAAAATCAACTATAACACCATGAGGTAGGTTCTGAGTGACCCTTACTATCCCAATCCACACATTTAATTACATGTATTCATTTGTGCTTTGGTACTCGAAATAGTATTCTATATGCTCTCTTCTATCCTACTTTTATTCTCTCTAAACAATGATCTTATTTATGTTCCCAAAAGAATTTGTAGGCAGTAACCGGCTGCCCAAACCGCCCCCTAATCCATACTCATCAGTTGTAGTCAAGTTGACACATCCATTAATAGCTGTCTGCTCCTTTACTGTCATCATCTGGGATGCTAAGTATTTGCTCACTCCACAAATATTTAGATAGTGGCCACTCCGGGCACTCTGTTTGCCAGGCTCTGGGGGAAGAGCTATGGACAAGATGCAAAACTGCGTCACAGAAAGTGCAGCTGATGGTGGATTACAGGTAAGCAACTGATTCCACATGTTAGGATACAGAGCATCCAGAGAATAATGGGGGAGGCAGGACACGTGGGGACACCAGGAATACACTCACTGAAGAATAAGAGACATTAAAATGGCCAATGTATCACCACTTTCCTTGAAAGGGAATTTTAATGATTCCATGGGTTTGGAGAAATCCAATGCTTCTTTTGACCACCTTGGATTATGAATTTACTGATTATTTAACCTGTTAATAAGGAACCACAAAGCCCAGAGAAACATCATGCCTGCCTAGTGCAATGGGAACCCAAAGATAAAGAGGGTCCGACTCTTGCCCTTCAGATGCACCATTTCTATTCCTCTCACCACAGGCCCCCTTGATATCAGCAGGACTTTACAGTTTCTACGTCCAGAATCTCTAGCTCATGTTCTCTCACAGCCAGTGAGTGAAAAAGAAACAGGTGGAGAGAGAGATGTCATTCCCTTGTCATCTTGGCTTATCAGAATCCTCTTACTCACCCCCCCCACCCATGGCCCACAGAAATGCCACCTTCTTCCTGAAAGAAAGCCAAAGAGAACTTTGCATTGTTTAATCCATACCTCCTCCTGTGGTGTTCAGTGCCTAGACCCTGAAATTACACATTTTTTATACATTTGTACATCCCCTGCCAAATTCCAGGTTACTTGAGTCACTACATTTTTAATCTACTTACTTTTATTCAAGGAAAAAAACTTAATTCAAGGATTTATGTCTATTTGGTGGTTAATGAGCATTTGATTTAAAATGAATGAATGAATGGATGAATGAATGAATGAATCCACAACCAACTCAAGTGCTTGCAGCTGCATCGTCTGTGTTCCCTTCCTACTTCACCCCTAGTAAATGTATTATTTCTACTAAACATTATTTCTACAGATTGTATATTTGTTTTGCTTACTGTATATGTAGCATATTCTTTGGAGAAAAAGAAAAGTAGAAAAGTAAACCAGTAAGAGAAAAATAAAAATAGCCAGAATGCTACCATCCAGAATGTAGACACTATTTCACACCTTGGTGTATTTCCCTTGTCGGTGCATATCCAAGTTTGAAAAAAATTTTCTACCATACTCCATATAAAATTTTGTATCCTAGCTAAGAGATGTTATACTAAGAATCTCAATACCAGAAAATTGCCAGTCAAATCAACACACATTTGAAGAGGAGTCTGTTCTAGGAGGTTCTTAGGTTAAATTTGAGAACTTGGTTCCATCCATTAAGTCCACAACCTATTAATATAATGATAATGCGTAAAATGGAAGTTAGGGTACCTTAAAAACTCTGATGTCCCGTCACTTCTGAAGTTATATGATAATTTAATTCCATTATATGTGAGGAAATGGCTTGGGATGTTTCCTCTTCTAATTGAGAAAACTGAAACTCTAAGAGAACAGTCCCTGGAAGGTTCAGCTTCAAACTGGTCCTCTCCAGCTCCAGGTTTGCTCCTTTTTCTCAGAACTCTGATGTTTCCCAATCAGACCCAAACTAAGCTGGGGCCATGTCTAGCTCCTGATAGTGAAAAGCATATGAGAGAGGATCTCTCATTTCCAGGTCATTATTAGTTGTTTCCCAACATTGACCTAGGATGGTAGTTCAAGGAAACACAAAGTTATGGGGATTTGCTGCTGTTTTTGAAGTAGCTTAGATTCTCTCTGAGAAGACAGACTTCACTCATTACACAACCACATGCTGCTCATGGTGATTCACTAGTCAAGAGTCAATAATCATTGCAGGGCAGGGCTGAGGCAAGCTGCCAAGGCCAGGTGGAAAAGGCAAAGCCAACAACTAGTGGGAAAGTCAGGAGGCTTGAAAGCCAGGAGGGAGCAGGTGGGACGCCGACGCCTGGGAGCACGACAGGAGCTCAAGGCAGGGGCATGACCAGGTGTAGGCAACTAGAAGAGCCAACAGAATACGTCAAAGTCCCAGCCCAACCAGCACAAGAGATGGGTTTCTTCGCCAGCCCCGGTTGCAAAGCCCACGAGTAAAAGCCAAGGTGTACTCGTTAAGGTTGAGAACTGCTTTGGGCCAATGTGCTGACATTTCTTTTGAAAGGTCACACTCTTGAGACCCTCCCCGCCACCTGCACTCATCTATAGAGCCTAGGCTCTAACTTCATGTGATCCCCAATCCCAGGACCTAAACTACAAGACGGCTCTATAGAACTTGGAAGACTAACAACAAGATGGTTTGGAGTAAGACTCCACTTCTCAACCTCATACGCAGACCCGGTAGTGTGACCACCACCTCAAGCTATGTGGTGGACTTTAGTAGCTTTGTGGGGATAAGGTAGGACAAATGTTCAAACTCTTATACTTCCTTTTATAAACAAGCTCATTAGTGAACCTCTGAGTTAAAATTTCTAAACACATTTTCAAATAAACTATAGTGGTCAGGAAGCCAGATTTATAGCCATTTCCTTCTCTAGAACTCATTTTCTTTCTATATAAAATTTTTTAGAAAGATTAGATTATTTCAAATTGCATTTTTTTTTTTGGTACTAAGATTTAAACCCAGGGGTGCTTAACCACTGAGTCACATCCCTAGTTTGACTTTTTATTTTTTATTTTGAGACAGGTTCTCACCAAGTTGCTCAGGGCCTCCCTAAGTTGCTGAGCCTGGCTTTGAACTGTGATCCTCCTGCCTCAGCCTCTGGAGCTGCTGGGATTACAGACATAGGCCACCATGACCAGCAAGTTCCATTTTTAAAACAAATATTTTATTTGAAATAATTTTTAGATATAGAAAAATTACGTAGTTCAGAGTTCCTGTATATTGTTTGCTTGGTTTCCCCTGATGTTAACATATTGTACAACCACAATAGTTTTGTCCATCCTAAGAAACTAATATTGGACATCATTATGAACTAAAACACAGATTTTATTTTCATTTTACCAAATTTCATTTTTGCTCCCAATATTGCTGTTTTACAATATTAAAATATCTAATTTCTTTTGTTGTTAACATTTTGATTTTTCCAATGTTAGAATTTGAATCTAAGGCCTTGCACATGATAAGCACATGCTGTAACCCCTATGCCTTCAGTATCTGACATAATTTTTAAAGATCCATTTGGGCATGAAGGAAGTAGGTCTATCAGTGATATACTTGGGTAACACATGCAAGAAGTGGTTATGAAATGGAAAAAAAGTATGTCATCCAGAGCTTCCGGACTGAAGACTGACAAACAAACAAAAGCTTGATTTGGGACTAGGAAAGTTTTCATGTGTAAAAAAAAAATGATCATGTGGAATGATTTAATGTTTTACTTAAATGGTGCCAATCTTCTGGACCCGCCCACCAAAGTCTCTCAGTCTTAAAAAAGACAAGAAAATCCTTCTGACAAGGCAAAACTCATTTCATATATGCTTAGTAATTCATTCTTGCCTAATTTAGTTATTTTTGCTTTGTTCATATTTTCATTCTCAACAGGATCTAGTTAGGGTTTAAGATGGTACAATATAGTGCAGGAGAGTCTTGTTTAAATACACCCACTGGAGCAGCGCAAGATTCACCGTGAGACAGGCAACCTCAGGTTTTTACTCAATTTCGTATTTTCCTCCTTTCTAATGTGTTCATTCATTCATTCCATTTCTTGGAAAATTAGGTATTGATAAGTCTGAACGAGACTCTTCAGGTGATGCCATTGAATCAGTTAATATCTGGAGACTGGCATAATAACTTTTTGAAGGATTTGGAAAACGTGTTATAAACATGAGGGCAAAAAGTGATGTGTGACGCATTGCCCTGGAGCTTGTACAAATCTCAGCTCTTTTATCACTTCCCATTTCCATTGTTACTCCCATTGCACAGCTGAGAAAACAGAATCATGTAGGTCACTTGCCCACCTCACAACCATGGCAAATGGAACCAGGAGGCCCCTTCTTTTTTTTTTTTAAGAGAGAAAAAAAAGAGAATCAATTTTTATTTGGTTTTTCATGTAGCTTTCGATGCTCCAACATGTACACATTGTGTACGTGGTGCTGGTGTTCGAACTTGCGTACTCAGGCATGCCAGGTGAGGGCTCTAACGGTGGAGGCCCCTTCTTAACCTCTGATTCACACCGGCTTGTGTTCTCAGGATGTTTGCACACTAGCCAGGTGAGACAGTAAGTGAGACATCAGTAGTGTTTTCATCAAAAAGAAATACAAGCATGTTAGTCAGTCTCTGCCACTTCACAAAATACCCAAGACAGATAATTTAGAAGCAGGAAAGTTCTATTTTGGCTCATAGTTTCAGAGGTTTTCATCATGGTCAAGTTGGCTCTGTTGCTCTGAGCCTGTGATGGCAGTGGATGACACACCAGGAGTGTGTGACAGAGGACTATTCACTTCATGGCACTCAGGAAGCAAAAGGAAGGAAAGGAAGGGCTGGGGTCCCCATATCCCCTTCAAGAGCATGCCCCTAGTGACCAGGCTTCCTTCCACCACCTCCCAGCAGCACTACAAGCTGGGGACCAAGCCTTCAGCACACAGACCTTTGGGGAACACCTGAGATCTAAACCACAGCAGCACAACTACATACAACATATGAACTGCCCACAACTATGTATGGACAATTTTGTTATTGTTACCTGGAGACAGTAGAGGCAAAAGTTATCAATTTTTTCCCAAGTTTTAAATCGGCACATAATCATTCCAGCTAATTAATGTTCCAGCTTCTTTGGTAGGAACACCAAGTTCATAAGCAAATTGTAATGAAAAGGATAAAGAAATGAAGGCAACAGAGAAGAGGGGAACCAATTTGCAATATTTTAGAGTCTGAATAAAAACAATTAATGCCTTAGGATTGGCAACAAGGGCGGAAAATGAGTCTGGAAAAGAAACCAAATGCACCTTTCCAAGGTTTCCTTTTCAAAGAGATCATAATTTCCGGAGACAAATCCCACTCTCCCTTTTCCAATCCATCCTTTTTTTTCTTTAAACTGGAAAAAAAATTTAAAAATAAATACATCTGGACAGTTTACAAAGTCCTCAGAGGCTGAAAAACTAGCCATAACAAGTACTGTATTTGACACATTTTTCCTCAGGCTAAGTTACTTCATTCAAGGTTTTAATGTTTAAATAAACTGCTGCCCAAATCAATAATCTACAAAATCATTCACTCGGGGACAGGACTTCAATCCTTCTGCCCCATTTACAGCTGACTTGTGTGCTGAATGAATGCATTTTATTAGAGTTCACAGTCTGCTTCAAGCATTCCTGAAAGTATAGTGAGCACACTTTCAGCGAGGAAACTCAAAAAACCTCTTAAAATTATGGCAGAAGCAGGGTTTAGTACAACCAACAGATTGAATCTGGTCTGAGAACGCAACAGGCAGCTGTAAGGGGAATGTCCTGTGTTCCTGTCCTCCACAGGCAGAGCAGTGTGGTGGTCAGAAGGTGGACTTGGGGCTGGCCAGACTTCCTCAGTTGAAATCCCAGCCTTGCCAATTGTTACGTGAGACTTCAGGCAAGCTGTTTAACCTCTCCGTACCCATTTCTTTATAATACAGAGAAAATCATAGAACAATTACTTCTTAGAGTTGTTTTATAATCAATGTACAAAACTTTAGTCATTATCTATTGACATAGACTTGCAAGCAAACATTTTTAAGAATCATTTGTATCCTAAAATCTGTAGTTTCTGGAGGCTCAACCATGTCCCAACTAATCCTGTATGAGTAGCCTCAGGATGAACTGCAAGGCCTTCTGCAGACCATTTCAGCAATGAACAGAAGGCAATTCCTACTGTAGATCTCAGCCACCCGCAAATTCAAAACTGTATTGTGTAATTAAACCAAAATTTGTTATCTTTTTGGTTAACAATTGCTACTGTAAAAATACAGTGATCCCACCGAACTTTTATAGTGGAGAAAATATAGTTTCCTAAAAGGTAAGCAAATGCCTTGGCACACACCTGTAATCCCAGTGATTCAGGAGGCTGAGGTAGGAGGATCACAAGTTCAAGGCCACTCTCAGCAATTTAGTGAGATCCTGTCCCAAAATAAAGAATAATAAAGTCTGGGGATGTTGCTCAGTGGTTAAACACCCCTGGGTTCAATCCCCAGTAACCAAAAAAAAAAAAAAAGGAAATATAAACATAGCTGGCATGTGGTTCAGTGATACAGTACTGGGCTAGCATGCACAAAGCCCTGGGTTTGATACCAAACACTGAAAAAAATCAATAAAAACATAAATCAAGGCTTGGGATGACAACATGTGCTGTTTCATATAGGCCAGCCCTCTAACATGGAGGTATTAAAACAGAGATCTAAACAAAGAGAGGGAGCAATTCAGACAGAATCCAAAACAAGCTCCAAAGCCCTCAGGAGGGTGAGTGTGATGAGTGTGAGGACTAGTGGGGGGCCTGCAACAGCTGGTGTCCAGCGAGCAAGGTGGGTAGTGGGAAGAGGTGGCATCAGGAGATGTGGGGCCTGGCCATCTGTGGGCTTCAGCTGGGGCAAAGACTTGAGGGCTTTGAGCAGAGGGCTGAATGATCCATGTTTTAGAAGACCACTCTGGGTACTATCGAAGAAAAGATCATTTGTTAGCAAAAAGAAGCAGTAGGACCATAGAGGAAGTGATTACTGTGAGTCCACTATGGCTTATTCGTGACCTCGGGGTCATACGATGATGGCGACTTAGGCCAGGGTGGCAGTGGTGGAGGAGGAGGAAAGTGCTAGATTTGGCATATATTTCAGGACATGGCAAATCATTAGTTTTAATTAGGTGTGTGTGTGTGTGTGTGTGTGTGTGTGTGTGTGTGTAAAAGATTGGGAGAAAGGCAATAGTGTTGCTGAAACCTTTTGTAACTTTTGTGAGAAGGGCTGCAATTTAAGCTCTTTATTTACTTGCATTGCCAAGACTGGCAGCCTACTATCTTTCTGCCGTTATCTTCACAAAGGAGCAATAATAATGTCAAACCATTTCACAAGAGCTTCTAGGGTGTACACAGAGTGTTAAAACCAAACTGCCAATCTGAGAGCTCTCTCTAGCTAAAGGATCAGTGCTTCAATAAATGTTCATGTTGGCCACGTGCTGGGCACTGTCCTGGGTGCTGAAGAGACGGTGATTAAGTATGACCTTCTCTTTACACAGGTAATTTAAAACTGAACCTCGGCAAAGTTCACAATTAACCTATTAAGTCCCAAGTTTTCAATTCTATATAGGACAATGGGACATGATGGGTTAATCCCCATTAGAACCTTTGGTGTTGGTTGAGAGTAGACAAAAATGCAGACATTAAATGCAGAAATTTTAAGAATCTACCTACATGCAACTCCCCGAGGTGACTCTGTGATTTCACTGCCCTGTGACTGTGAACATTTTGCCACCTGCTCCATACCTGGATGGAGAACCCTGGAAATGCTCTAACCCACTCAGCTCAACTCAGCCAGTTCCTAGAAAGCATGTCCTGAAGTTTCCCTGCCCACCTTGGGGTTTTAGTTTGCTCACTGTACTTTGTGACCTTCCCCATTATAGCATCTCTCTCTCTCTCTCTCTTTCTCTTTCTCTCTCTCTTTTTCTTATAATTTTTGTTTTGTGTTTCTATCCTTCCTGATACACTTAAGCATCACAGGAACCATGTCTTAGTTTTTGAAGTGACTAGAACAGGACCTGACATGTCATAAGCACTCAACAAAGGTATGCTAACAGAAGAATGAACCGAATCAGTCACTCCAGGGTTATTGCCAAATATTCCCTCCTTCAATTCCGTGGTGATTCCTAGAAGCTGGAAACCACAATTTATACCTCTGAAATATCCTTGTCATGTAGAACAGAGGAAATATTTCATATTTGCTGTTTGAATTTCTACCAAGGGAGTATCTTGTTTCCTTGTCTGTTCTGAATTTATTAAAAAGAGGACCTTGAAAGGGAGATTTTTGAGTCCTCACTATTCCTTGAATGGGACTCAAATTCTGATACTTTCTGAGTTACTGAATCTGGAAAGAAACTTTTATTTTTTTCCTGTACATGTAAATTTTTTATAACACTGAAAAAGAAAAAAAATGAGTACCCATGAAATCCAGGCTTCATGAAAACCCACTTAATCTCTGGAGAAGATTGGCTTTGTGCTATTAAGTAAGTATAGAAAAGAACATTTTTAAAAGAAGACTAAAATCTAGGCTTTCAGATATTATGATACATGATTGGAGCCTGAATACCAGCGTGGGGTTATAGAGCATTAAAGATCTTTATCATTGACTGTGAAACTCAACATAGAAATCAGGCACTGAAGTTTGCTGTAAAGGTGGCCAACTGAAGATGTATGTCTAACTCACTTCCAGGTCATCTCTTATAAGGTGAAGAGAAGATAAAAATGAAGAAAATCTTGCATGAAATTATAAATTGGGAGAAGAAAACATCAGAAACTTTGGAGGCTTTCGACTGAGAGCACTCAGGTGGGCCGCACACAGACACCATGGACGTCAGCAGTCAGCAAACTGTGACCTGTCTTTGTTAGTAAATCTGACTGCGGTGTAACTGTGTCCATTGTTTGTGTGTTGATTATAGCTTCTTTCTCACTAAAACAGCAAACAGAAATAGTTTCAACAGTGATTATGATCTCTTGAAAACCTTGAAATATTTAGTATCTGAACCTTTACATAAAATGTTTGGAGACTCCTGATCCAGTCCTACACCTCCCTACCTGTGAGGAAACAGCTTGCCTAGGGAATAATATGGGGACCCCTGCTAGAAAGGGATGAGAGCTGCATGTGAGGACAGGCTGAAAGACAGCAGGAGCATGTGGCTCACACCGTCCCCTTGCAAGCTATAAATGCCAGTGGACACCCCAGTGGGGTGGACCTCAATGATATAATCCTTGACTGCTCTTCATAATGTAGGTCTCACTAGACCAAAAAAAAAAAAAAAAAATGGACCGGTACCTAGATAATATCTGCCTTCCATAAATAGGCATCAATTTTTCAGACAATAGGCATAGCCTCCTGACACAACAGCTTCTGAATTTGGCATCCTCCCTATACCCCCAGGCTACTTCAAATCCACACCAGCAAAGGAGAAATGAAAACTTGAAATAGAACACAGAGAATCTGAGAAGACCCACCTTGGCCTGAAATATAAGAAAAGCACAGAGCTCCTTTGAGAAGGACAAGCATAAGAAGCAAAAATCACTAGAAGCAGGAAAACTTGCTGAGGAACTGCACTGAGAAATCATAGTCAGTGCCTTCCTTTGAAAATTAGAGCATGAAAAAAATTAGAAACTTTTTGGTTACATTTTTGACATGTTTTAAGAGGCCATTATGTTTATAAAACTAGAACATGTAGTCATAGACATTAAAGTCCAAAAGCCATAGGTCAATTAAAAAATGCAACCAAGTCAGGTTTGATGGCACACAACTGTAATCCTAGTGGCTCGGGAGGCTGGGGCAGAAGGATCCAAGTTCAAAGCCAGACTCAGAAACTTAGCAAGGCCCTCAGCAACTTAGCAAGACCCTCTCTCAAAATTAAAACTAAAAGGGCCAGGGATGTGGCTCAGAGGTTAAATGCCCCTGGGTTCAAGCCCTGCTATCAAAAATATAAATGCAGGGGCTGGAGCGGTGGATCAGTGGTCATGCTGCTTGCCCGGCATGCACAAAGGACACAAGTTCAAACCCCAGCACCACGTTTACAACGAAGTGTTGGAGGAATGAAAGCCACAGGAAAACTAAATAAAATCAACTCTCTCCTTCTATCTCTCACTGTCTTTCATATATATGTATATATTTACCAAGGTAGTAAATGATCTCATCCCAAGGAAGCCCTGGCCTCCTAAAGGATAAAAACCCTTACAGCTTGCAGAAGAATCAAGATCCTCTCAACTGCATGTACACAGAGACATCATGGAAGCAAAACAGTCTATAATCACCCCCAAGGAGTAGCCTTGTAAGAATATGTATATAGATTATGCCTTGACCCCCACACACAATTATGCCTTTCCCAATTTTTCTACTATATTTCTTCTATCTTCTTTTCCATGTCTGCAGCAACTAAACCGTATTATCCAGTAAAGCTGATGGGGTGTCTCCCCTCTGGGAGTTAACTTGGTAGACACTTTCCATTTGACATCTGATTTTTGTTTTCATCTGATTTCTGCTGTTAAAACAATAAAAGTTAATTATAAACAATAGAAGTTAATTTGATTCACAGTTCTGGAGGCTGGCAAGTGTGAGCGTGAGGCACCTGCATCGGAAGAGGGCCTCTGAGCAGCATCCTGGCACCACAAACGGGCAAGAGAGCATGGAAAATCACACGGAGCTCAACTCGGTTCATAAGAAACCTGCTCCTGTGTCAACAGCATTAATCCTCTTAAAAGTTGCATCTCTCGTTTTTTTTAAGAGAGAAGGACAGTGAGAGAGAGTGAGAGAGAAAGAGAGAATTGGGCTGGAGCGGTGGCTCAGCGGTTTCGGCGCTTGCCTGGCAAGCACAAGGACCTGGGTTCAAACCCCAGCACCATGTACACAACTAAGTGTTGGAGCAACTAAGGCCATGTGAAAAACTAAATAAAGTTGTTTTTCTCTTTCTCTGTCTCTCTCTCTTTAAAAAAAAAGAGAGAGAGAATTAATTTTATTTAGTTTTTCATGTGGCCTTCTTGGCTTGAACACGTTGATGTGTACGTGGGGATGGGGTTTGAACCCACAGACTCGTGCGTGCCAGGCAAGCACTGGAACCACTGAGCCTCTGCTCCAGCCCCTAAAAGTTGCATGTCTTAATACCATTACAAGACAATTAAACGTCACCATGAGTTTTGGAGGATACATTCAAATCATATCAATACAGTTCTCCTTATTTGCACCTTGACTTATTACTTACCAAAAAGCACTCCAAAACCCCAGCCGGATCTGAGTGATGGTGATGTCATGCATCAAGACCTCTAAATATATGTATGCATATAAAATACACATATTATATAATTTCCATAGTTTGGGAAAGCTAGTAAACCATGCATCAAATGGGAAATGGGTGGGGCTGGAGCCGTGGCTTGGCAGTTACGGCACTTGCCTGGCATGCTCAAGTACATGAGTTCAAACCCCAGCACCGACATACACAACTAAGTGTCAGAGCAATGAAGGCCATGTGAAAAACTCAATAAAAATTGATTGTCTCTCTGTTTCTCTCTCACTCCCACTGTCCTTCTCTCTCTAAAAAAAAGTGGGGGGAGGAAATGGGTTATTAAAGCTTAATGATTCTGGTCCAACCAATCCAGTAGTTCTAAAAATAGGGTCACCAGACCAGTAACACCAGCAGCACATTAGAAAGGTGGTTGTCAGAAGCTGAGGGGAAAAGGGGGAAGTAGAGAGTTAGTGTTTAGTGGTCAAGAGTTTCAGTTCTGCAAGATGAAGAGTTCTGAAGATGAAAAGTGGGGATGGTTGCACAACACATGGATGTGAGTAATTGACTGAACTGTGCATTTCAAAATAATTAAAACGGCAAGCATTATATGTGTTCTACCATGTTACAGAACATCTTTTAAAGAACAGGGAGGATTTGATTCCAAAGAATTGGTGGTGAGCGATACAACCAGTAAACCAAAAAACCCTGTAACGTGGTGGCACATGGGATCTCTGGAAAGCTTGGCTCTGTCACTGTGCCCAGATATACTGATTTAATTGGTGCAGAGTGTGTTCCCTGAAAGTATTTGTAAGTGGTTCCCCAGGTGATTCCAATGTGTAACTATAGCTGAGAATTGCTCTACTAAAACACAATTAATTAAATAATTATTGCTAATAATAATTATAGAAAGAAGAAATAAATGAAAATAATGATTTAATACCAATCTGGTTCTAAACTTCCAAATTATATTTATTCTTTCCTTGAATGGTAAACAATTAAGTTAGTGTGTTCTTGCACAGCTCTGCCTGGGGGAGAATCTCAACCCTGTGGTGGGATGTCCCCCAGGTGTTAGATACAAGAACCCCCAATCCCCAAGTGAGGTTCAGAGTCCAACTGAATTGCAAAAGTGCTGGAACTCAGGAGAGACATCAGGAGTCTCCTGATTCTGTCCTGAGTTAGTGTAGATGTGTGATGGGAAGAGCAGGCCTTACGTGGGCCACCCTTGGGGACAACCTCCACCCTGTGCCGCACACCTCACAAGAGCAGGAGCAGAAGCACCTGAGTAATGGAAAAGTGATATTTTACCAAAGGTGCTCCAAAAATTTAGTCCTAATAAATTAGAAGAGAAAAACGAAGAGAGAAAAAGGAAAGCAATAATATAAACATACAATTCCTTTTTTTTCTGTTGTCAATTTTGAAAATAGAGAAAAAGAAATTTTTGTGGTGGTGAAAATTAACCTAGCAAGTGTAATCAAGCAAAAGTTTAAGCTAGAGTTTCTCAGATTCTGTGCTATGGGACAGTTGGACAGATAATTCTGTGCTGGGGGAGCTGTCCTGGTCACTGCAGGGTGTTTAGCAGCATCCCTGGCCTCCACCCAATGGTTGCAAGGAGCAGGGCTTCCCCTCAGTGTTGGCAATCGAAAATGGTTCCAGACATTACCCAGGGGCCCCTGGCTGAGAACCGCTGGTGTCAACTAAACTTCAGTATTGTTTTAGAAAAGATATTTTTATCCTTTCAAGTTTGTATAAAATATGATCTTGTATTTTTATACTTCATTCTCAACATTGTTAGATGTTAAAGAAATGGTTCAAATTTATTCTGGAATAACTGAAAGGTAACTGCTGTTAGAAAGAAAGCAGACTTTCCAGAGCATGATGGTACACACCTCTAATCCCAGCATTAAGGAGGATGAGGCAGAAGGATCACAAGTTCAAAGCCATTCTCAGCAACTTAGCCAGACCCCAAGCAACTTAGCAAGAACCTGTCTCAAAATAAAAATTGTAAAGGGCTGGAGATCAGAGGTTAAGTACCCAAAAAAAAAAAAAAAAAAAAAAAAAAAAAAAAAAAAAAAAAAAAAAAAAAAAAAAAAAAAAAAAAAAAAAAAAAAAAAAAAAAAAAAAAAAAAAAAAAAAAAAAAAAAAAAAAAAAAAAAAAAAAAAAAAAAAAAAAAAAAAAAAAAAAAAAAAAAAAAAAAAAAAAAAAAAAAAAAAAAAAAAAAAAAAAAAAAAA
>PVKS010011805.1:16630-55651 GCA_004027875.1 Aplodontia rufa | reverse complement strand
GGAAGAATGGATCCAAAAACTGTGGTACATTTATACCATGGAATATTACACAGCAATTAGAAACAATGACATTGCAGCCTTCGAGGGTAAATGGGTGGTTATGGAAGAGATCATGATGAGTAAAATCAGCTTAACCCAGAGATCTAAGGGTCGATTGTCTCCACTCATCTGTGGAGGTGGGGACTAGATCCTGGACAATGAGAAAGTTGGTCTAGAAACATGAGTTAAATTCAGATAAGATGTAATACTTTACAATTTAATACTATTTTTAGAGTTATAATGGGAAGGGGAAGGGAGGGATAAGGGAGGGTAATTGGGGGGGGCACTCCTGGGGATAGTTGCAATGTCCAGAATATATACACATCTTATACACATTTTATATTGTTTTGTTAAAATCTTGTAAGGTTGCTCAAAAATAAAAAAAATTTTAAAAAATGAATATATATATAAAAAGAAAGATCAATAGAAGACTCACATTTGGACCAAAATTCCAAGTGTTAAATCTAGATAAGATGTAATGTTATACAACATAATACTTTTTTAGAGATATTGTGGGAAGGGGAAGGGAGGGATAAGTGTGGGTAATTGGGGGGGCACTCCTGGGGGTAATTCTAATATCCAGAATCTATACACATTTTATATTATTTTGTTAAAAACTTGTATGGTTGTTCTATAATAAATCTCTCAATAAAAAAATTCTTAACTCTGGGAAAAAAAAATAAATGCTAGAAATTAAAAAAAAAATACTTCCATCTTTTTGTCTTTTTGTCTTTTTGTGAATATAGATGCCTGGAAAGATATTTAACAAGCATTGAAGTTATTTCTGGATGGTGGGATCTTGAGTGATGATTAACTGCCCTCTGTAGACAAGGGCCCATAAATCGTTTTATGACAGAATAATTTTAAATACCCAGAAAATGGGGCATCTTTCTGAAATCGCCTTTTGTATATCTTTTCATTTCATTTCTTCTTGAGGAAAAGAATGGAAGGTAAACTACTCAATCAGCATATGTGGGATGCCAATAGTACCACAGTGTTAATCTTTGAAGGGATTACAAACAGAGCTAAAGAAAGTTGTTTTTTCATATAAGCTTACACTTTGTCTTGATAGTTTTTGGATTTTGCTTTTTTGTTGTTGTTGTTGTTATTTTTAAAGAGAGGGGCAGTGAGAGAGAAAGAGAGAGAGAAACAATTTTTTATTTAGTGTACATAGTGCTGGGGTTTGAACTCGCATACTCGTACATGCCAGGCAAGCACCATAACTGCCAAGCCACTGCTCCAGCCCCTGCATTTATTTTTATTTACTCTTTTAATGTGAAGCTAACTTTGTGTAACAGTAAAAGGATTTACAAAGAATCAAACTGTGACAGTTTTTGGTAATTCTCCTATTCCTCATTCAAATGTAATCTATAACTCTCTTTGCCATACAACTGGTAATTTTATATTTGAGAAGTATTCAAGATAACTCAGTGTTTTTACTCTGAAGCTGCTTTAACATGCACTTGAATTCTGGGAAGGCAAAATGTCAATCCAAGCTATGATATCTTAAGGATATATTTTGGTGTATGTCTCAATGGTTTAAAGGAAATCCTTGCCAAAATTGACAGCTATCAAAGAAGTGCAAATTGGTTGTATTTGCATAACCCACGCTGCTTCAATAATAAAAGTGAATGATTTGACTTATTTACTGTGGCCTAGATTTTGTAAAATAATTTGTTAGTGCTCCAATGATCCCTTTAAAGTAAATCAATTGTTCACAGATTTAGTTGTTTATCCAAATGTTTGTTTACAGTTACCGGTTTGATTGATTTTTCCCCCTAAATATACTATCATGCTTGTGGGATTTTGTTTGCATAGTGGTAATGGGATTAACTTTACTTTGCAGTATCATTGTCATGATAGAACTGAAATTTTAAAGATTATGATATCATTTCAAGATTGTCAAAGCTCATAGCTTGACATATTTCTCAAAATTTATCTGAAAAGATAGGATGGTGGAAGGAATCAGCAGTTACACAGGTTTATTAGCATTAAATATATGGGAAGACAATGAGAAGTGGTATTTAATATGATGGGTAATTCACAATATTGGTGCAACTCATAGACTGAAGTATTTGCTAAATGGGTAATCTTCCATTTGATTGTGAGTACTTGCATTTGATCTAATTTACTTCTTTTTGTTTCTTTTAGAGTAAATGTAGACATCTGCTCATCCACTTCTAGGTGTCTTTATCTAGTTTATATTTCTACTTTAATTGCAGATTAGAAGTGCTTTACTGAAATCATAAATTTTTGTTTCTTAAAATTAATCATGATATAATCACAAGGATTTTCACTCACCCTGGGATTATTAGCACTTTTAAAATGGTTGATAACAAATTGCTCACTGTAGTTGCTTCTGCAACTTTTACTTTTGTATATTATTTTGTCCTCCAAGGTAAAATGACAGAGTGAGCATATTGCATAAAAACCAAGATCATCACTCTTTCACTGCCTATCACCCGGTTTATGCTTAACCAAGCATTTATTTATTAGTTCTTAATGGTAAGGGCTACAAGGTTACTACACCTGAGAGAAAAATCTGTAAGACAGGCTTTCTAATTAATCACTGGGAGGGTTCAAGAAGGTCTAGCTGTTTCTGTAAACTGAAGCATTTGTACACTCTGTTGCAAGCGTTGATCATCAAAATGGCAAGCGAGCAATGCTTTATTTCTCTAAGTTTCTGTAGTGCCGTTAGGAATAATGAGCCCTTTACACATTTCTCTGTGTGTACACATGAATGTCATCATTAAAACCAGGGCCTTTGTTCATCTGAGGACAGATATGGGGACAGTTCAAAGAAAACCAAATAGTGGGACCAATATCTTAGGAATGATAGTAAAAATTCCACCCTGGTACTCTGAATTCAAAACCACCATCTCAGAAGATCAGGCGGTCACACAGAGAACCCAATAGCAATAGACCCTGGTGAAGAGTTACTGTATCCAGGATGATTTTACAGCTAGCTAAGTTAACTGCACATGTGCCACTGTGGTTCAGTTGACTGTACTAACAAACAAGAACTCTGGTGCCATTTGCAGCAGAGCTTTAGGTGAATCATAACTTATTTGATAGTGCCAAGGCTCTTTCCCAGATTGGCCCCTGGTCACTAGATGCAGTAAAGGTGTACAAATGGCACCAAATCCAGTAATATTTTAAAGTCTATTTGAGGGACTGCAGTGGTGGCTCAGCGGATACTGTGCTTGCCTGGCATGCGTGAGGATGCGGGTTCAAACCCAGCACCATGTACGAAACAAAATGTCGGAGCAACGAAAGCCACATGTGAAACTGAGTGAAATTGGTTCTTTCTTTCTCCCTCTCTCTCATACCGTCCCTCTCTCTCTTAAAAAAAAAAATGTCTATTTGAGAATCAATACTTCTCCCTCCAGCCCCTGGCATCTGCATTGGTACATTGCCTTGTGCAGCCAGAAGGAGAAAGCATTGCAGATCTCAAAATACTATTCCTCTCCTGTCTAGTCAGGTCTTTGACACTAGCAGAGGTCCTCACCTAAGCTACACTGTTAGTATAATTGATCTCTTAAACGTGGTAGTGTAATTTCTTAAGTCTAGCACATGTAAACAGTACATCCTTTTGCATCCTCCCTCTTCTGGTGTTCCTGTTCCTTAAATACAGCATAGCAGGTCAGAATATCTAATCCTCCACACCCTACCTTTCTGATTTTCTTCTTCTTCCTCCTCTATCCCTCCTCATTTCTTTAGTCCTTACATTCGTATTTCAGTTGCAGAAAATGCATCTAACAGTGCCTCATAAGTACTGTATAGCATGTAACAGCTGGGCCACTTCTGTCAAGGAGGAGCACAAGGCCACAGGCCCTGAGGACTTATTCTCATCATTGATGCTGCTCCCTGAGCTTGTGTTTATCAGCTGTGGATTGCCTATGACCACCTCAGAATCTCAAGCACCTGCTCCCTCCACTCTAATCAAAACTGCTTCACCTTTTATGTTTTATATGTTATTCTTCCACAGAATATTTTTGTGCAGTTGTTGCTATATTTTAGTAAAAAGAAATTTCTTGAACAATTAAAAGAAATTAATCACTTAAGACCCTGATGCATATGTTCAAAGTCTATATTTCCAGAGAAATAGCGACTTTAAGGACCAATGGACTTTTTTTTTTTTAAAGAAAGAGAGACTTAATTTTATTTATTTTTTCATCTGATTTTTGTTTTTATGACACTTGGTTGTGTAAGTGGTGCTGGGGTTCAAAGCCCAGTGTTCAAGTGTGCCAGGCAAACACTCTACTGCTGAGCTACCACTTCAGCCCATCCCAGCCCTTTTTCGTATTTTATTTTGAGATAGCATCTCATTAAGTTGCTTAGGGCCTTTCTGAATTGCTGAGGCTGGTTTTGAACTTGCAGTCCTCATGCATGAGCCTCCTGAGCCACTGGGATTACAGGCGTGCACCACTGGGCCCTGCTGGACATGTGTTTTTTTTCTTTTATCTTTTTCTTTCTTTCTTTCTTTCTTTCTTTTCTTTTCTTTTCTTTTTTTTTTTGTTAGAGAAAGGTACAGTGAGAGAGAGAAAGAAAGAGAGAGAGAGAATCAATTTTTATTTTATTTTTCATGTGGCCTTCCTTGCTCTGACGTTGCTCTGACATTTAGCTGTGTATGTAGTGCTGTGGTTTGAACCTGTGTACTCTTGCATGCTGGGTAAGTCCTGTAACTGCCGAGCCACCACTCCAGCCCCTGGACATATGCTTTTAAAGCAAGTGATAGAGAAGGGGAGAAGAAATCAAAGAGAAGGAATTTATATAAAAGGGAGCAGAAAACTAAAAAAAGAATATAAAATAGTACAACATGGTAGTTGTACTAATGTATGAATTTTGTTTTCTCTTTGTGTTGGTTAAGCTTGGTTTGTTTGCTTTGTTTTAGCAAAAATAAGGCCTAATGGTAGAATAAGTTGTGTAACGGTGTCTAGTTTGTACGTCTGTGGTCATAATTTCCTGTATTGACTCAGTTTTATTTGAATTATTGACTTTTCCCCTCAAATATTTCCCATTTCCTTTGATTTAGTCCCATAAGCATAGAATGGTAACGACAGAAGCTTCAGTAGCAAAATCAAAAGAAAAAATAAAGGGAAATAGATCACCAGAAATATAGTGATAGGCGAAAGAAGACTGTACTGGTTTTAGTATGTTAATACTGGGTGGTGTTATGGTTGCTGACTTAGTTGACTTCCCCTGGAACCAGACGTCAAGAAGAGGACTGAATGCATTTGGTTACATGGGAAATGCAGGTATGTTATCAGGGGAGTATACAGGTAAAAGGAGGAGCCAGGAAGCTGTGCATAATTAAACTACCTGCCCACTGGACAAGTGAAGCTTTATCTTTGGAGAAAGGTCTGGGAAGCAGTGTGAAGCACACCTCAGAATTAACCTGGGGAAGGTAAGGGAGCCGAGGTATTCACATACTACAACCTTCATTCTTAGTTAAAGGATATTTCAGAGGGACATTAAATCCCATACCCACTGGCAGAGTAGATTCTAGCAGCCTAAAAGCAGACCTTCTACAGAGATGAAGGTAGCAGCCATTGATAGTTAGTTTGCAAGGCACAGAAATGGTAAGGGGTCCCTGAAGAGGCATGGTCAGATCTCCAATAGCTTCAAGAGCATCTACCGCTGTTACTCTACTTTATCCATCTGTAATGCTGGGGAGTAATACAGCCATATCCTGTTAAAGAGGAAAAAATTGAAAAAGAGATCATGACTGTGATCACGACTGGTAATGAAATATGTCTTAAATAGATAAATAATGGACTTTTAAATATTGACTTTATACAAATTGTATTAGGTGTGGTTATAGCATACATGTGCCTTTATGTGATTCTCAAATATTTCAACTTAGAAAAATTAGTATTTTAAAATTTGTGATAATCTTATGTATTCAATGTTGATGGTATGAAATCATCATTTCAAAATCTATCTTAGGATTTATTGGACAGAAATCATAAGGGCTACATTTCTGTAGTCATTTATTTCGACCTTATCTTGTTTAGAATAGGATTTCAGGTGATAGGTATACATATGCTCCAGATTATAACCCAGATTCCATCACTGAGAGAAGAAGTCAAATTTACAAATTTGAAGAATTAGCTTAAAGGAATTGGACTCAGTCAGCAGAATGAGTAGAAAGATCGATTTGTAGTCAAGCAGGATTAAATATGAATTTTACCTCACAATTTTGCCCTATGACCTTTTGTCATCTCCCCTAATCCCAGCATCTTACTCTCTAATCTGGAAAATATAATGAAACATCACAGTTATAACAAGGGTTTGGTGAGATGATATATGACAGTAGTTGGTGCCTGACTTAGAGTACACATACGCAGCTAAGGGTAGCGTTGGACCCCGATGAATACAAAAAAATACAAGGCAGAAGTGATTAAATGCTATGATGTGTGGTACAGGAATGAAATGTGAAGGAGTTGAGAAGACCCCCACCCCTTGAGCTGAAGTAATCAGACAAGATTTTGTGGAAATTTAACAAGGGAGGACTTAGATTAGGGGAATGAGAAAATGAAATTTTAATAGGTGAAAGAACAAACAATAAGGTATGATGAGCACTGACAAGGCTCGAGGAGGTTGCTGGTCGGTCTCTGCAGCCTGATGGCGCCTCTGACAGATAGGAGAGGGTGGCCTTGGGTTGGCATAGAGACAGACAGTTCACCCCATTCTTGATTTGTGAAGATTAGGTAACAAGAATATAAACCTCACCTAGCTGGAGATGAGGTCAAGCATTCTGAAGAGGCTACAGATTTGAGAATCGTCGGCCTCATAGTGGTAGTCACACCCAGTGAATGCTCAAAGAGAGAAAGAAGAGAAAGCACACCAAGGAGTGAATTTATAGGGGATAGTCTTCGCTACAGTGTGAGAAGCAGGGGAGAGCCAATCAAAATTAAGGGAATATTAGGAGAAAAGCCAAGATAGTGTGGCAAGGAAGCCAATGGAAAGAGGAACTTCAGCAGCAGGTATGGGGAGGGCAGAAAGGGAAAAGAGGAGAATGGAAGGATGGAGAGCAGCTGCTTCCTGCCTTAGGATGTACACAGAGTCCTGGAAAGAATCCTCTGTTCATGGGAGAAAATGGACCAGCTGTTCTGCCTTCGATGACTTTACCTTTTCCTTGAGTTGACTTGCACAGGTGATCAAGGTTCTTTTGCTGTCTCCTGCCTCCATATACCCTCTCCCCATACTCAAATAAGATGCTATTTCATGTTTTAAAATATTTTACTGACCCTTAGAACAATTAGAGCAAACTACATCTTTAAGAAGATTCCGCACAAGTACTACAAGACAACAGAAGAAAATAAATAAAATAAGCAGGATGTGATACAGAGCCTGGACTCCAGAACTAGACCACTTTGGTTGGAATCCAGCATCTCTCATTTGCTAGCCTCAGAACCTTCTGTTAGCTTCTCAGCTTCTCTGTGCCTCAGTTTTCTAGCCTGAAAATGGAAATAATAACAGTACATATCTCATAGGTTGTCATGTGAACCCTGTGATATTAAATGCACAGAGCTTGTAGATGAATGCCTGCACATTTTAAGTGCAAAGCAGCTATTTGCTGACAATTAAGCACAGAATACAAAGAACTGGAAGACAAGTATGCAAAATGGTTAAGAATATAGATATTAGAGCCAGAATGCCTGAGTTCAAATCCCAGCTCTCTCATTTGCTAGCTGTGTATCACTGAACAAATAAACCTCTCTGGGCTTCATTTTCTTCAGCTATAAAAGATGAAAAACAATACCAACTACTTCATAAGTTTAAGGATTAAGAGAGTCAATCAATAAAAATGTTAGTATTTAATTATCAGTGGCCACTGTTATTAGCTATGCAGCATATCAAGGCAGCTTTCCAGTTACCAGGGATCACAGGTACTGTCCATTGTACACCTTATGGGGAAAGAGAAGCCTCCCCTGGGATGTCCTGATGGCAGAGGGGATGTTCTCCCCTCTTCAGTCAGACACAGGATGAATGGGCCGTCCTTCTCACCTACCTAAGGCTGCTCAGATTTCCTTTCTAAGACCACACCCTTTTCTGTTGTGATTGTGTGTGCTAACCCCAACCTTGAGGTGAATCCCTCCAATCACCTGGGAGGAGCTTTTTTTTAGAGTAGATGCTATTTTAATATAATCAACTGGACTTAGCATCCACATAACATAACATAACTTAACCATTATTTAAAAAAAGACAATGTGGTAATGGATGGAGGGGAATGAGAAGGAAACTCTGTTTTGGGAATTTAAGGGTCATAGGCCTAAAAATCCCTTCTCTAAAGGCAGAGAAGAATGATTGCACACCTAAAAAGTTTGGGAAAGGTTTTTCCTGGCACAAAGTGGGGACTTTTGAATCATGGAGAGTATACCTAAGGGGGATTATGCCTGCAGTAGCTAGACCTATTCTTAGTCCATCTGCCCAGTACCACCACTTCTTCACTGGTTCTGTGGGGTGGATGGCAGGTAGTACTAGCTTTTTTAGTACACATCTGTCACCAGCACAAACAAGGGTATTTCAGGAAAAGTTCTGAAGTTAAAGAACTGCCCTTATCTCCCAATTGTTTGGATGCTTCAGCTTCCAGATGACTTGCAATCAGCAAAATATCCGTATGAAAAGATACTTTAGTCATTTCCTCAAAATAACAATCTATAAAACATAAATAGTAAATTTCTTTTTACCATAAAAGAAAATTAGATGATCATAAATAGAGGCTATAAATCATATGAGATATGTCTGAACTTTTTATGTACCATAATAACTAATCACTTGGCTATTAGGGCACTGGGGAAATTACAATAAATTATATTTTGTGGGATATGCACCACATGAATGAAACCAAGAATATTATAGAAGTGACCTTCACCTTGTGTGATGTCACAGAAAAAATGATGCCACCCTAATAACTTCATAGGGTTAATTAGAACACACAAGAGGCAGCGATGTCACAGAGCTTTTTTATTTTCTTTCCCGTGGGAAGTTGGGCTAATAAAAATGAAAAACATTTCAAGTAGCTAAGTAGGAAAGAAGAGTTGCACAGAGTTGGAAGGAAATGTGTTAGCAGTGTCCCCTCGGAAGGCCCTGTTCTCTTTCTCTGTAAACGGCAAATCTTATTCTTATACATCTTTTCCCATTGATGTGGGAATCTTTGAAATGATCATTGTTTCCAAAACCTGCTCTGACCTGGATTTTTTAATTTGCTGATGAACACAAATCCATTTAGTCAGATAGGGCACTCTGAAGACAGGGAGACATTTTTCTGTATAAAATATGCGCTTTGTTTGGTCCTGCCACTTGGATACCCCAGTGGGGGTGGAAGTAAAGTCTCCACAGTCATGCTGATTTCAGATGAATAGGTTTGCTGGTGTCAAAGGCAGGCTGTAGCACTCCACTGGCATCTGGGATACAGAAGGCTAATTCTTCTGAATAGAGCCATTGATGATTACATTTTGGGGAAACTTAATCATAGAGTAATTAGGCTTTAATTCTTACAAAAACTTACAATTAATTGGATCTTTTATACAACTTTTTTTGTTTGATTTGAAGTATCATGTAGGTTAGCTATAGAAACAATTTAAATATGGATTTAATTAGAATTGTTTTATGATTTTAATGAGTCTTAAAAGTCTTTTGATGAGCAGACTGTATAATTATGGTATTTAAAATGATTGGGTAAATGCATACTTTTATAATTTACCTTTCAGGAAACTGTATTTTTATGGAGGCTATTTTTTGCATGATGAATTGTTTCATTTTGTGTTCAGATTTTGTAGGGGTGGGTGCTTACTCCTGCCCTTAATCACCCAAATGTTTTCTTTCTAGAGTGAAATTAAACTTTCATGGAATCAAAAGCATCAGGCAGTAGTCCAATACTACAGTTAAATTTAATAACAAATATTTTTGTTTTTATTATAAAGGAGTGTGAATCACTGTTAAAACTTTTTAGCTGGGAATTTTTTTATACAGTTTTCCTGTATAACCAAGTACAAATAAGTTTATCTAAACACAAGCTCCTTTCATGTAGGAAAAAAATGTGACTTTAGGTGAATTATTTGAAATTTTTAAAAGTAGAATTCAATATTGAGCTGACAACTTTTTGTTACCACTTGAAGTAAGACTTTCAACAAGCACAAACGTTTATAAATTAGGTAAAAAAGAAAAACATTAGATATTTTCTCCCCTTAAAGTATGTCCCATTCCTTACCCATATTAACTTAGATAAATAGCATTTGATGTTTTTCTGATGATTTTTTTAAAGGGTGCATAGGTAAGTTATAATATGAATAATATGACACATGTTTTTATTTTCAACTTTTAATGATACTGCTATGTTCCATCCTTTCTTGTTCTATTCTTCACTTTTCAATTTAGGTCAAATTATTTACATGTGCCCGAAAAATCAATCAATTCAATTTACCATATTAAAAGAATACAGGAGAAAAACCATATGGTAGTTGCAATAGATGTAGAAAAACACTCGACAAAACCAAGCCAGGATAAAAACGTGCAGGAAACTAAGAGAAAAAAAGAACATACTCCAGTTGAGGGCACCTATGAAAAACCTGTAATTAACATCAAAATCAAAGATCAGGAATAAGGCAACATGTTTTTTCTCACCACTTTTATTTAACACTGTACTGAGAATCCCAGTCAGCACAATAAGACAAGAAAGGAGCTGAAAGGTGTGCAAATGGAGGAAGGGAGAGGTAAACATGTTCTTATTTGCAGATGCCATGATTATAAAGGTAGTAAACCCCAAGGAATACACAAAATACCTATTAAATTTAATGAATAAATTTAGCAAGACTGCAGGATACAAGGTCAATATAAAAAACTATTTCCACATGCTAGCAAAAAGCAATTAATAATGAAAAAAATTTAAATTCCATTTAAAATAGCACACAAATGCTCAAGAATAAATGTAACAAAAGATATGCAAAACTTGAACACTTGAAGCTAAAAAAACATTTCAAAAAGATATTAAAATACTGCAAAGGGGAAGTAAAGAGAGTAAGTGGAAAATACATCATGTTCAGAATTGAAGATACAATAGTTTTAAGATGACAGTTCTCCTCAAATTGATCTTTTTATTCCAGGAAATCCCAATCAGAATCCAAACAAGATTCTTTGAAAAAAAAATTGAGAAATGATTTTAAAATAAGTTTCAGAAAGTAAAGGATTCAAAATAGCCAAAATAATTTTGAAAAAGGACAAAAAAGTTGGAGGAATTATATTTCCCGATTTGAAGACTTATTATAAAACCTTGGTAATCAAGAGAGTGTAAACTGAGATATGAATAATATTAGGAAAATGGATCTTCCTAGAGAGTCCAGAAATAGATCCATACTTAAATGAGCATTTCATTTTTTACAAAAGTGTTAAAGAAACTCGATGGCGAAAATCTATGCAAATTGAAACAATCCTTTAAGCCCCACTTCCTTCACAAAATCCTCTCTGGCAGTTCCTGTCCATACCAGCCTTTACCATTTCTCAATTTCCAATGAATGGAGAATGCTTTGCTCCCAACTGATCTTTCATTTTCGCATACTTTGGCTCTACCTCTGAGCTGGATTGTGCACTCTCTAAAGGCAGAGACTAAATCGCACATTGGATTTGCTTATCCTTAAAGTCAAATGCAGTGCAGGGATCCTAGTACATAATATTCCTCATTCTGCAGGGTACTTTTTACACGTTTTCTGATTTAATCAATATTCCATAAGTAACCTGATTAAACACCTGCTAATTGATTCATTGATCATCATACATCCCTTCCTTCTTACATCAACTTATTGTCACGTGTTGTTCTGAAAATCTCTTCTTACCTCTTCTTTCAAATGGAAATATTATTCATCTCTTCATGTAGGTCAATAAACATTGGCATTAGTATACCAATAAGAAAAAAACCATACAAAGTATGAATTATCTATAATAGGCAATACAAATCTACAACCAATTGTAATTGTTAAAAGTTATGTGGGGTTTTCTTAAAATTAAAAAGGGGACAGAGGTTAGCTTACCTTACATGCATGAGGCCCCTTTTATTTTTATCAAAAATAAAAAACAGGGGCTGGAGCGGTGGCTTAGCGGTTACGGCGCTTGCCTGGCAAGTGCGAGGACGCAAGTTCAAACCCCAGCACCACGTACACAACGAAGTGTCTGAGGAATGAAAGTCACATGAAAAACTAAATAAAGATTGCTTCTCTCTTTCTCTCTCTCTCTTTAAAAAAAAAATAAAAAATAAAAAAAAATAAAAAACAAACTAAACATTTATGCAAATAAAATAGGCACTCAAAATCCCCTAACTGAAATTCCGAAATATGCAAAATGCTTAAACTGAGGTATTTTATGTTATAGTCTTAATTTATTTAAAATGAACACTTAGGAGCTCGCGTGGTGGCTCAGCGGTTATGCCGCTTGCCTGGCATGTGCAAGGGCACCGATTTGAACTCCAGCACCACATACACAACAAAGTGTCAGAGCAACGAAAGCCACATGGAAAACTAAATAAAACTGATTCTCTCTATCACTCTCTCTCTCCCTCACTCTTTTAAAAATAAAATGAATGCTTATGTTTTTCTGTAGATGTTTTAATATGTTTGATTATAGAGTCCTGCCCTAGACTGCTGAGAAGTTTACTTAATAAACATTATGCCTTGTTTTATCTTCCTACAATCCAAAAAAGTCTAAAAATGACCTCTATAGTTTCAGGTAAGGGATTGTGTAAAACATTTATGTGGTGATGTGCAGCCTTTCATATAATTATATCTCGTAATCCTCCAAGTAATGATAGAAGATAGTTATAATTAGTGTTATTTCCACGAACTGTCCTTATTCTTTGGGGCTCAGGTGCACAAGAACATTTCTGTGGCAAAGCAGTGTAGAAGGTGGGCTGCAGGAAAGACTTCACCGCTGAGAGCCTGTGCTTCCTGCCTAATTATTTTTTTTCATTCCTAAATATTTACTAAAAAGTATTACCAAATATTTCACTAGCTTAAGAAGTTATTGAGATCATATACTTGGTCTTACCCTCAAAAAGAGAGGGATAACAAAAGTTTAAAAAATAATTCCAAATAATCTGTCAAAGTGCACAACCACAGAGGTAAATAATCACAAATTATTATAAAGGAAAAAAATGGAATAATTTGCCCTGAGGGAAGCAGAGGAAGAGACTAGAAACAGAATGGAGTGAAAAAACTTAGCAGAAGGAAGGACATACAAGTTAGGTCTTGAAAGATGAATAATTCACAATATATAATCTGCTCTTCCCTGGTATGAATAGTTCCCTGGTAAGAATGAATGTAAGCCAGCAGAGGTTGTAGGGAGAACTAAAGGTCTTAATGAAGGGTAGGATAGAAGAAATGTGGTGGAAAAAGAGGCTGGATATGTAAGCAGAAATCAAATTCGAGAAAGGTTTGCATATGTTGATAAGGAGTTTAAGCCTTTTGTCCACAGTGCTAAGTCACTAATGAAGAGTCATCAAAGACTAGAGTTTCAAATGCATAAAAGGCAGTTCCCTGCAGCTGGTGTCCAGAAGGCAGAAGGATGACAGAAGCCAAGTTAAACATAACCTGGAGACGTAATTTGTCCCACACTAAGTATCCTTTGAATCAAATGAAAACCTTCAAAATCTCTTAGAATTTTTTCATCTTCACTACTGTTGAATTTTAAAGTATGAAATTGATGCATTGATATTTCAATAGATGTTTTACTCTTCCCTGTGGATCAAGTTTTTGCAATATGCTGGTGTGCATTCTCTTTACCTTGATGTAGTTCCATTCTCTCCCCGATATCCTCCTGGCTGGATGTGCCATGACTTGTCTTGCAGCAGTAAAGCATTAGGTTAATAAAGCAATTATTTAATTGACTCTAATTTCATTGGCATTCCTATTAGCTAAAGGAAAGTGGTTCAATCACTGTTTACATTTGTAAAGCCAATATTATGGTTTAAATTATGGCCTTTGGATGAATTTGAAAATTGAAGCCTGATAATCCTTAAAGCAATATTTACAGAGGACTCTTTGTAAAGAATAAAGGGAATGGAAACAAGAATGCATTAAATCAGAGGGGTTTTTAAATATTCATTTTGCAATCAGCTTCTCTGGTTTCCTGACTACTGCCTGACTTCTTGTTGTACAAAAAACAAAATTTCTTGTTTTAATTTTTCTCTGAAATATAAATTATTACTTCACATTATTTTTTTCTGATTCTAGAGCAAGAGTTCCAGATATAATGTTCACAATGCAAATGTTTTTCCTCACTATAAATCCTGCAAATAGGAAGTCAGGGGCAGGTTAAAAATAAATAAATAAATTCTGCAAATATTTAAAACTTCAAAATGAAAAAATCAGACATAATGAATTAGGTAGCTTTTGATTTAAAAAGACTTTCATTTATCAGTCCTTAATAAGAACACTTGAAGCTACCCAGTAAAATAACTATAAAAATATAAAAACATTAAAAAATATTATTTGCTGTGCTGGGGATTGAACCCAGAGCCTTGCACATGGTAGGCAAGCACTCTACCACTAAGCTACAGCCCCAGCCCTAAAACTGGTTTTACAAACTTCAGAACTCTGAAAAAAATATATATATCAGGAAACCTTAGTCAATGATTTTTCCATGAACTGCAAGATGGTAGAAGTGGTCTAGAGAGTGCTCTCCTACTTTGAAGATGAATAACTCAAAGAACCCAAATGATGCTTTTGAAAATACACTACAACATAAAGGAACATAAAACACTCTGGAAAAGAAAATACCACTTAAACATGCCTCATATGGGAATCCCAAACACATCAAACTAATGCTCTGTGAAACTGAAGACAATCAAATTAACAATGTGTAAGACCTTGTTTATTTCAAGAAAGAAGAAAAAATTTAAATCATCTAGGCAAGATAAAAATTAAACAGGTTACCTAAAAAGAGTCAAAAGTTAGGCTAGCTAAACTTCTCTTGAGCATTCGATGCTAGAAGATGATGGTGAGACACTGACAGCATTGTTTACCATCCTCTTCTGACCTGACTGACAGCAGTGGCAAGAATAGCACATGGATTCCCATGTACCCTCACCCAGGGTTAACATCTGACATAAGCAAAGAATATTAGTCAAAAGTATGAAATTAACCTTGGTTGTTGACGATACTATTTCCCACAGTGCAGGGTTTTTTCAGAATGGATCAGTTTTTCCAGTAATGTCCTGTTATTACTTAGGGTCCCATATTACATTTAGTTGTCATGTGTCCTTGGTCACCTCCAGTTTGTGACAGTGCCTGAGTATTTTCCGTGGCACTTTTGAAGGATTTTGGTCAGTTAGTTTGTAGAATGTGCTTCAATTTGGTTTAACTGATGCTTTCTCATACTTAAGTTGTTATACATTAATGGGAAGGAAACCATAGAGGTAATGGCGCCCTTCTTGGCATATTATGTCAGAGATTACACAATACCAGTATGTGTTACTACTGGTCATGTTCCCGTAGGTCACTCAGTTAAGTTGGTATTTGGTAGGATGTTCTGCTGTGAAGTCACTATTTTTCCCTTGTAATTACTAAATATTTGGTGGGAGATAATTTGATGTTATGCACATATCTGATATTTGCATAGACTTTCAACCACTGATTTTAATATCCTGTGTTTGGCAACTGTTTCTGTGGTGTTCTAATGTGATTTCTATTTCCTAATCCTTCATATTTATTAATTTGAAATATCATGTAAGGAAGCATTGTCATTTGTCTCCATTTACTCATTACTTATATTAGTATGGATTCATGGATATTTATTTCATTATTTGGTTATAATGCTATGTTGTCATCATTTTTTAAAATTTGTAATTAATTTTTTGATTTTTTATTGGTGCATTATAATTGTACATAATGATGGGATTTGTTGTCACAAATACATGCACACAATACAACATTATAATTTAGCCAACATCCTCCACACCCCAACCTTCCCCCACCTCCCACTTCCCATGCTCTGTTTCCTTGCCTCTCTTTCTGGGGTATACATTTATTCTAATGCACTCAAGTTTTTTTGCTCAAATTCTTCCAAATTTGGCAGTTAATAACCTTCCCAGTGTAACTCATATACCCTTTTGATATACGGCCATTTTTCTTTCTCTTTTTCTTCACTCTGTTACTTTCAGATGCTCCAGGCTTTCACACCCCCCTCCTTGCCCTAAGCCCTAGAATAAACTCTTTCTCCAAAAATCTTCGTTGCTTTTTTTAAAGAAGGAAATTTAGAAAACAAATCTGGGAACTGGCTACTGGGGTAACTTTTAGCCCCTTTCAGTGGTAGAGCAAGAAAATATGTGTTGTTACTAATGAATACACACATCAAAAACAGAGTTTTTCTGCACAGCTTTTGGTCTTCAGCCTTAAAGTGTCCAGTCAAAATGCATCTTTCCGGTTTTTAGGTCATATCCTTTCTTCCCCATCCCCTTAAGTGTAATTATGTGATTCACTTCTAATAGAGTTAGATCACTTGTTATAGTCTACATTCCATCTTTTCCCTCACATCTTGATTTTGTTGTTGTTCTTTTCAAACAACATGATTTATTTTGTTAGTGTACAGGTGTGTGTTTTGGCAAATGCATAGAGTCACATGTCTACCGCTTTATTCCCCTGCAGACCCGAAAACACCAGTTAATCTTTTATGGAAAATCTCTTCTTCTACCCCCAAATCCCTAACAACCAGTAATCAGCTTTCCTACCTATACTTTGCTTTTTTTTAAAAGAGTGTCATGTAAAAGGGAATCACACAACATGAAGCCATTTGACATGCACTTAAGGGGCTGGAGTGGTGGCTGAGTGGTTGGAGCACTTGTTGCAAGGACCTGGATTCAAATCCCAGCACCACATACAAAACTAGCTGTTGGAGAAACAAAGACCAGAAGGAAAAATAAATAAAATTGATTCCCTCTCTCTCTCTCTTTTTCTCTCCCTCTCTATCTTTATTATTTTTAATTTTCCCTCTATCTTTAAACACACGCACACACTTAAAATCCACTCATGTTGTTATGTGAATCAATTATTTATTTTCAAACCTGAGTAATATTTCATTGTCTGGAATAATTTAAGGATGTCTGAGTTATTTACAACTTTTGGTTATTTTGAATAGCTTTTTGTTCTCTATTTACAGGGTTCTATGAGAATACAAATTACAAATTTCTATTTTTCTTAGGTAGATAGCTAGGAGTAAGATTTATAGTCGGTGTATGTTTAGTTTTTTTAAAGAGAGGGAGACCGTGAGAGAGAGAGAGAGAAAGAGAGAATCAATTTTATTTAGTTTGTCACGTGGCATTTGTTGCTCTGAGACTTCGTTATGTACGTGGTGCTGGGGTTTGAATTTGCGTACTGGTACATGCCAGGCAGGCGCCATAAGCACTGAACCACTGCTTCAGCCCCGTATGTTTAGCTTTTTAATACTGCCAAAACACATCCAAAATGGCTATACCGTTTCCTATTCCCATGTGTGCATAACATCTTAAGGGGAAAATTGTAACCTAAAATATTTTCCCCCTCCTAAATGGTGATTATATGTGATAACAACAGAATACTGTTATTCAAAAATAATAGCACTAAAATGGCTTTTTTTGGGAAACAAATTGCTTAAATTTACACTCTAAGAGAGAAATAAAAATTAAGAACAACAACAAAATACATCCTTGACAAAATTTTTAGGGGAAAAAATGAGAAGGATCCTTTCTTATAAAAAACAAAAAGGTATTCATTAAGAGAAATCCTATTATATCCTATAATATTAATAGTAAAACCAGAACCCTCATTAAAATCATGGGTGTGTGCAGAATTTCAATATCCTTATTTAACATTATAGAATTTCTTGCTACTACAATAAGATACAAATCAGACATAATGGATTAAGTGGTAGAAAGGAAAAGTGGGGAATTGCAGAGGGTATTCTTTACATAGCAACAACAAAATGCCAAGTAAAATCTTAAACACAAATTAGTCAGGCTATGAAACAGAATAAATTATTGAAAAATATCAATATCTCAATAAGAAACAAAAGAAATAGTAGGAAAAAATTCCATGAATAGTAATAGCAACATATACGCAATATAATTTCTGAGAATAAACCTAACCTAACCTATTTCCATATAGGAAATCATTTAAAAATAATTAGAATTTGTTTAAGTATAAAATACCTTAATATTGACTTCTATAATATCACTCTTTATTTTTTATTTTTTTAAAGATATAATTTTTTTTTTTAAGAAAGAGAGGGTCAGTGAGAGAGAGAGAAGAGAATCAATTTTATTTAGTTTTTTACGTGGTTTCGCTGCTCTGACACTTCATTGTGTTCACAGTGCTGAGGTTTGAACCTGGGTCCTCATGCATGGCAGGCAAGCTCTGTAACCACCAAGCCACACGTCCAGCCCCAATATCACTATTTATTAATTCATTCATTTGATTACTATTCCAAAATTTGTCACTAATGTAAATTCCATAAATAAAGGGGCAATAATAATCATATTCATTCTCATCCTCTGCACTTAATATATTGCCTGACTCACAGTAAGCACTCAAAAATAATTATTTCTGGGGCTGGAAAAGTGACTCAGGGGTTACAGTGCTTGCCTGGCATGCGCAGGTACAAGAGTTCAAACCTCAGCACCACATACACAACTATGTCTTGGAGCAGCGAATGCTACATGACAAACTAAATAAAATAGATTCTCTCTCTCACTGTCCCTCTTTTAAAAAATCATTATTATTTCTATATAATACCATGTTTTGTTCAGTTATATGTTCTATGAAGCTTTACATAGCTTATAAAATTCATAAACTAAACAGGTTAGCAACTTTTGAAAGAAGTCTAGACTACTTAATTACCATTGCCCACCAAATTGTATACCATCTACTTTTTGACCACAGGCAGAATCATAGCTCATAGCTTGAAGTGTACATACTACAGTACAGCATTATGATTTTTATTCACTTTCCAACTCCAGACTAACTAGACTGCACAACACAAGGAATTTCAGACGTTAGCAGGATTTAGAGTGTTGTAGAAATGACTCTTCTTCATGGAAAGGTTGGGGAAAAAATGAGAAGGATCCTTTTTTATAAAAAACAAAAAGGTATTCATTAAGAGAAATCATTTCAACTTTTAAATACCACAAGCAATACTATGTTCATAGCAAATGATTGGGAATAGATTACATATGACAGTTATTTATTTATGAATCAGAGGAACAGTGAGAGAGAAAGAGAGAATCAATTTTATTTCGTTTTTCATGTAGCTTTCGTTGCTCTGACACTTCGTTGTATATGTGCTGCTGGGGTTCAAATCTGCATCCTCACGTATGCCAGGCAAGCGTCACAGCCAGTGAGCCACTATTCCAGCCCCAAGACAGTTATTTTAAAAAGAAAAACCTAGAAGAGAAGCCCAAAGAATATAGGATTAGGCGTAAGTGAACTATTTGACATTCTCACTCTGAGTCCTCTAACTGGAATCTTCCTGATTTCACGTAATATAGAATTTGAATATTCTATTACTTGATAGCCTAATTTCGTTTCACAATTAGGTGAACTCTTTCCATTTAAAATTTGATTGATAATATTTTCTGAAATTTAAAATAATTCAAAGATATCATTACATTGCTTAAAGTTGACTAAATATCTGAACCACATTGTCTTGAGTAGTCTTCTCATCTTCTAAAGTCTTATCAGCTGTGTGTATGTGTGCATTTATGTTTTTGTGTGCTTGCTGAGGGTGTGGACACTGTAGTAATTTCCCTGTTGTGCTGTGAAATCAGAACTCCTTATTAACACTAGTAATAGCTAACTTACTAAGAGAACTAATCTGGATTCTATGAAGGCATATTGATATTTTGTGAAAGTGAAATTAGAGATGCAGCATACCTCAGCAGTAGTGAGTCTGTTCGTGTTGTATAAAAGCAGTGTAAGGTTAAGAAAAAGCAATTTTTCAAACTCAGTACTTTTTGATGGTCAGATGTTTATTCCATTGATTAATGTGCTATGTTCCCAAAGTACTTTTTGGGCATAGTTCATTTTCTAGCTAGTGTCAAAGAATTGATTTGTAAAAGGTATTTTATATTTTTCAGTGATAGTTCTGAAATGTTAGGTAAGATAATCCTGAGTACATCCTGTTGCTTACAAATAAAGGGGCTGGCAAAAAAGAAAAAACTTGTTAATGACTGAATTTTAAATGAAAGATATTAAATATCAACAGACATTATCAATTCTATTGCATATTTCTGGACCCATAAGGGGTTTGAACAATGAAGAAAATTTTTAAAATTTGATATCTATATCAGAATTGTAATACAGCACCGGGAACTCCTGACATAAATTTAGATGTTTGTGAGGATAATCTTTGAATGCCAAATGACTATAATTGAATTAGACTTGCTACATTTTAGCCAAATTTATGACAAATAGAAGAAACTGAAATAACTTTGTTTACTAAATATCTTCAATATCAATTGTTTATTTTTAAATGCTTCCAATATCTCCCCAAATGATATTTATTCAGTCTTAAATTTGCAAGGCTGAACACAGAAGGAAGGGCTGGACGTGTAGCTCAGTGGTGAAGCACATGCTCAGCATGCAAGAGGTCCTGGGTTCAATCCACAGCAACCCCCACCCCCCATATATGCATATCAGCTGGTGAATCTAAAGTTGGAACTTAAATTAGGGAGAAAAATTCAGAAGAGTGGCATAAAATGCAATGCTGTGGGAATGAGATGATAAGGAAGAAAGCTCACCAAGTAGTAAGGACATCTAAGTAGTTGCAGTAGCTTATTCTCTTGGGAGTCATAGAAGGAGGTAACATGGTACTTGACTTTCTCTGGTGCTAGAAAGCTCTGGAAATGTCAAAAGTATCTCTTTATAACAAAAACTGGTACACACTGCAGAAAATTATTAAACACAATCACACTGTGATGACAGATGATAAAATGACTATAAGCAATTGAAAGGGAAAAAGGGTCACAGATATTTGGAAGCAATGAGACAAGAATGTTTGGGAAAATAATCTATTTTATGGATAACGACAGGCTTTTAGGGTATGGGAGCTAATCAGTTAGATGATGGGGAAGATACAGCAGAGATCCAATGTCTAATTAAATTGAGAGCATATGTAGGATTTTATTAATGGAAAATACCAACTAGCAAAATGGACCACCCTTCAGTGCTTGCAATGAGGATGCTACTGGAAAAGGCCTCATAAACAAGGGTTAGAAATATGACACAACTTTTTGGATCAAGTCTATTTTTTTTTATCTATCGAGACAAACACCATACCAATGATTTTTATCCACAAAATGATAGCGAAGTAGGAAGTGGGCATTCAAGGTGAAAGCTATGGAGTCAGTCCATGCGTAAATTATGTTTAGGAAGGAAGATTGTTAAATTTGTCAAAATCCATAAGTATTAAAGTATATTCATGCTGCCTTTCTATCATGACATTAGTTCAGTTACAAGATAGATCAGGGGCTGGAGAGGTGGCTCAGCAGTTACGGCGCTTGCCTGACATGCACGAGTATGTGGGTTCAAACGCCAGCACCACGTACACATCGAAGTCTCAGAGCGATGAAAGTCACATGAAAACTAAGTAAAATTGATTCTCTCTCACTGTCCCTCTCTCTTTAAAAACAAAAACAAAAACAAACAACATAAAGGGAAAGGACTCAGAGGGTTAACAATTGAATGTACTAAGAAAAAAGCTGAATAAATGAGCAAGGGTCAGAATTTATTTCAAAAGATTATAGTTTTCAGATATTGTTTGCCTCTTAAGGCAGGATGGGGTTGATGGTTTTTATAGCAATACTCACATCTGAAATAATATCACGTACATTTTTAGCTAGGACTCAAACAAGTTCCATATTCTATACAAATGGGAAAAATGCAATTCATA
Source organism: Aplodontia rufa (assembly GCA_004027875.1). Taxonomy (NCBI): domain Eukaryota; kingdom Metazoa; phylum Chordata; class Mammalia; order Rodentia; family Aplodontiidae; genus Aplodontia; species Aplodontia rufa. The sequence continues at coordinate 33,700 of PVKS010011805.1, read as the reverse complement.
ATTGACAAGGTATGAATTTTTTATACTTTAAGCCATGAAGCTGCCACATCAACAAATGTAATTCCTTAGCAAATATGTCTTAAGTTTGTATTTATGAAATGTACACAATTGACACAGAACCCAAAAGGGAATAAGTAAGCATTTTAAGCATATATATGTATTTACTTTGATTTGCAGGCTCCATTCTGGGAAGCATTTATTAAATTAGAAACAAGGAAGGGATGCAAGCAAAATGTTCTTAGAATTTCAATTTATCTTGAACTCGATCTTACCTTTGTGGATTTTGCCAAAGCTTGGACTTCCATTGGCTGAAGCGTTGGCCTTGCTTTGCTTTGTTTATTTATTTTTTTCATATATTCTGAGCTACTCTGAAAAGTGAAAGTGATGAGTTATTAAAATTTAAAGTCTTCAGAATGAAAACCAGCAAGTTGTGATGGGTCACAGAGGTGTCTGTGTAAGCATACCCACGAAGCCTTTCTTCTGCTCACTATGCTCTAAGGCTTGCCCTACCCATCCAAAGGTCTCTCTGCTCCTTCTCTAAGTATGGTAGGTTGTATCCTCCCACACTGCCCCCCACCCCATGCATGCTAACTAGAACCTTCCTTGCTCCTCTCCCATCAAAAAGCATAATTATACTCACCTTGAATTTTGGAACTTGTGACTCCTTTGTAAACAGTAGAATAACTGATTAGAAATGTGAATTTCCATAAAAAGCCATGCAGTTTCTGAACCAAGACACTGTTATTGAAACCCTGAGCTGTTACTTAAGAAGCCCTACTAACTAGTTGCTGCAGTGCTGTGAGGAAGCCCACATTACATGGAAAGATCAAATAGAGATGCTGCTGATTTCCATGTTAGTTGAAGAGCCTTCAGACAGTCAACATCACCCACTACACATGTGGATACACAAGCCTCAGATGGGTGTCCTCCAGTCTCGGAGTCTTTCCAGCTAAGGCTCCCAGCATCATGGAATAGACATTAGTTTTCTGATGGTATTTGCCCAGTAATTGAAAGTATATGGCAGAGAAGTATTCTCACATGTTCCTTTAATGTATTTTTAAAATGTTAAATAGCTTTTCCTATAAATTATTTTTGTAATTAGCTTTACTACTAAAAATAATATCTTGAAAGCAAGGTATTTTGAGGAATAATAATAATACAACTTATACAATATCTCTAGTATGCAGAGCACAGAGCCAAGAACTTTTCCTAAATTAGGCTAATTTACACAATGACCTTGCCAATTAGGTGTTACCATCCTTACTTGCAAAGACAAATACTGATGCTCAGACATGTTTAAGTCTCTTACTCAATGCTAACTAAATGTCTCATATGGAATTCTAATACAATTCTAAAACTTTATGCACTTTTTAGCAAGTACCATTACATTTGGGCACTAAAAGATCATAAGTAGTGGGTCTACAGAAATAGTTCAAAATTTTAAAAAAGTTAACAAAATGAGATTTTTGTGCAGTCACTCTGTAGCCAGTTGTTATGGTTTGGATGAAAGGTATCCCCCAAAAGCTCAATATGTGAGACAATGCAAAGGCTGAGAAAATAAATAATTGGGTTATAAGAGCCTTAACCCGATCAATGAATTAATCCTCTGGTAGGAATTAATCGGGTGGCAACTGTGAGCTTGTAGGGTAGAGCTGGAGGAGGTGGGTCGTTGGGGTATGCCTTTAGGGTATGTATTTTGTATCTGGAGAGTGGAAAGCTCTTTGCTTCTTGATAATCACCTGGGCTGCTTCCTCCACCACACTCTTCTGCCATAATGTTCTGCCTCACCTGGAGCTCCAAGGGATGGAGCCTTCCATGGACTAAGACCTCTGAAACCATGAGTCCCTGAATAAACTTTTCTTCCTAAAATTATTCTTGTCAGGTCTTTTAGTCACAGCAATGAAAAAGCTGATTAAAACACCAGTTAATAGTACTGCATTCTAAAATTCTACTATCTTGTCTGCCCTGCAGACAGTTTGCAAAAATTATAGGCCTGACCCTGAGACTTACGGGACTCAATCTGTTATAGTAGCTAGTATAGCATAACAATAAATTTCAGAAAAATTGTCAAGTGTCTTGAGTTCAAGTCCCAAGTTGACCTGTGACCTTGTACAAGTAGAACTCTCTGGGCAACAGTTTATATAAAATTAAGGAGTCCACAAAAAGATCTCCAACAGTTTTGTTTCCCCAAATATACTATGACCTTATAATTGTAATTTTTCTATGTAAAGTATTTCCATCTATTTTTATTATGTATTTTTCTCTTAACTCTGTAGCAAAAGACCTTCCCAGTGTCTGAGACTCTCAATGATCATCTTGAGTGTGTAGCCTTGATATGACAAAGTTGAAATACACTGAGTTGTATTATCATGTGTCTGCTTTGTCTTTTCTTGTAAATAGACTAGGATACCTGAAGGATCCTCCTCCTTTATCTGTGCTTTCTCTTTATGTCCTCTATACAAATAGCATAAACACATATTTCCACTAATACTCATTGGCTATATTAAGTTGCTACATAGTCATGCTCAACTTAAGGGAATAGGAAAAGATTCAGAAAGAAAAGGATCCAAATAACAATCTTGAGGGTCTCCGTGTAATTTATAAAATACTTTCATGGCTTCAGGAAAGTTTTTAAATGTGGATTTTGTTTTGAAGAAAGTTAACTCTGCTAACATTTCTCTGAATGTGGGTTCAACAGATATTCACTGAGTACCTAAATATTGCCAGGACACTATGGCGAACACAATAAAGGAGGTCTTTATCCTCATAGAACTTACATTCAAAAGGATACCTAAAGTTATTTTAAGAAAATTCAAAGTCATTTATATTCCTTTCAATATTTCAAAGTCTATTGACATGAGTACTGGTTTGGGGTGATTCAAAAAGACTTTTTTAGTTTCTTTAGGTTACTATTGGTAACCTACTATTTATACCTCCTTGGGGCTGGTATGGTAGGTGAAAATATATCTTACAATCCTCAGTCCCACTGTGTGATATTAAAAAGTTACTTTCTGTAAGCCTCAGTTCCTTATAACTACCCACTCCTCCCTTCTAGGATTTTTGCAAGCAGTGAATGAAACAATGGTTTCAGCATTCATCCTTTTGGACTGTCTTGGGAATGCTCAGAATCTATTTATGCAGCAGATTGTTAGCCTTCTGGTCACAGCACCTGCCCACTTGAAGCCACTGGGCCAGGCCTGCCTTCCAACCTTCTTGATGCCAACATGAAGTCAAAGGAAGCAATACTTCTTGTTAGCTCCCTAGGATAGAGGAGAGAACTGAGAAAGGGGTTCCATCATCCCAAAACAGCTGAAAAGATGACAATTATGTTGAAAGCTCCCCAATCTGCCACCATTATTAAGTGATGCCATCTTAGCTCTAGTGGGTCTGAAATATACTAGTCAGTTCTTCTAATTCTGGTCTGGTTTGGGGTACAAAGAGACTGGTTTGGGTTTTTTCCCCCATCAGTTAACTTTTTGACATATAGCAAGATAGATATAAATTATTCTTAAACCATGAGGTCCACAAGAACAGCCATGTTTCATTTATTGTTCTAGGAAACATAAAGACTTAGAAAGACACAGGCTATGGCAGGAGACATACTGTCCTGGGTAAGAGAATTAGCTCTGGAGCCAGTTGCTTGAATTAGAATCCTGGCTCCATGAGTGACCAGTTGAGGGATATTGGGTAATTCCTGATCTGTAGCAATAATAATAAATAGCCCAACTCACAAATTTGTTGTAAGAGCTGAATTATTTAACATATGCAAATTATTTAGAATGGTGACTAGCACATTGAAATTGCCAAGTATGCAGTAGCTATTATTATTGTATCATATACTACTGTATGTAATTGTATGCTACTGTAATACTTAGTAATTTCAATGTACTCAAAACACAATAGCCATTGAGTAAATACTTTTATTACAGAATAAAAGGAAAGAACTTTGGAATCTGTACACATACTAACATATAGGCAGCGAATCAATGAATTGTAATGGTACCATCAACTATGGAAAGCTTGTATTTTTTCCTGAATTCTAGATCAGTTTTAAGTTTTTAAAATTCTTAGACAATTTCACACAAAATATGAGCACATCTATATTTCAAATCCTTTTCTAAACCCAATATTACTATTAATTTGATAACGAAGTTGCAAAAAGACTCTTCAGCTAATGGAAAATGTGTTTCTTTTCTTTTCTTTTTTTAAGAAACAGGGAGAAAGAGAGAATGAATTTTTATTTATTTCTCCACATGACCTTTGTTTCTCCAACACTTAGTGGTGTATGTGGGCCTGGGTTTGAACCTGGGTCCATTGCACATGCCAGGCAAGTGTTCTAATGCTAAGCCACCAGTCCAGCCCTGGAGCATGTGTTTCTAATGAGTACTTTTATTTAGATTCTTATTCCTAGAAGTATTTAGTGCATGGCTGGACAGGTGTCAGTGATGCTTGCAACACAGTTGGTATTGACTTTATAATAGCTGTTAAAAAAAATCTTCATTTTTTTATTATTTTAGAATTATAAATATGTAACCCTTTCATACGTGATGAGAGAGGCTTTTTTAAAAAATCATTTTTAGAGCAATAATAGTATTGCTTGACATGGTTTAAGTATCTTTTAACTTAACAGTTAAAATATATAAAGTATATTTTAACATAACATAATGCAGGGAATGGACACCAAGTGTCTCTGCTTTACCCCTTTGTAGTACTAGGATTGAACCCAGAAGCACTGTTCCCCTGAGCATCATCCCAAGACCTTGTTTTTATTTACTATTTATTTATGGAGAAAGAATCAATTTTATTCCATTTTTCATATGGCTTTCTCTGCTCCAACACTTCATTGTATACGTGGTGCTGGGGTTTGAACTCATGTCCTTGTGCATGACAGGCAAGCACTGTAACCACTGAGCCACTGCTCCAGCCCCTGTTACTTTTTGTTTTGAAATGGTCTACTTAAGTTGCCTAGGCTCCTCTTGAACTTGTGATCCTACTGCCTTAGCCTCCTGTGTTGCTGGGATTACATAAAGCTGTGCACTACAGCACTGGGTAACACCAAGTGTCTATACAACACAGTCCATGAAAATTTCCAGAAATATCAAATTGAAAAGAAACAAAGGACAGTTTTCTTTTGATTCACTGAATTATACATTACTCTGAGGAAAACCAGCAATATGGCTCTGGCAATATGTAGTAGTCCTGGTACTTCTTTTAGTAAAAGTCAATTTTTTACCTCAGCACTAAATGCTGGCCAAATAGCATGACCTTGGCCTTCTATCTAAACTCTTATACTTAAAAAAGAATCTGCTGGTGGAAATGAAGTCTCTGAGGAGATATGGATGATTTACTAGTAATGGGGAAGTTCAGATTCCATTACTACTGATGGCTGTGCTTCCGTTTATGTTTTTCTTAAACCATAACTATTTAAAATGTTACTGTTAACATTCTTAGCTGTCCCATTTGTTGGTATATAATTCTCCTACATAAACATATAGAACAAATCATATTAATTAAAATAAATTGCTTGGACAGTTGAGTTGGGCTGCAGTTTGTTTCTGAAGGCTATAAATTCAAATTAAGGGTTTTCCTGCTTGTTCTGTAGCTTGGAAAGATTTCTTTTTGTTCATTAGTAGTAGCTAAAGAAATCAACCACCTTGTAAAAGAACATTCATTTGAATTCTTACAGAAATGGCTAGATAAACTGCATATATAGCTACTTATCATAATCATATAACAAATATGGCTGAAGCAAGCAAATAAATTGCTAATTCATGATGGCAAGTGTTGACATTTTATAATATTGAGTATGGATTTTCACAGACATAACTTCCTATGTATTTTAAGTTTTCACTTATGTACATTTGTATATTATGTTTATTTCTATGTATTTCTATTTATTTTATTATATACATTTATATATGTGTGTATATGTGTGTATAATATATATATATATACATATTCCCAGAGGTTCTAAGTAATATCCTATATTAACAAACTGTGATATATTTTTATAAAATAAACAGACATTAATTTCTGAATATTAAAGTGATGTTAGGTCACAATGACTTGTGAAAAGCTAGAATAATAACTCATTTAACAATTTTAAGAAACATCTCTTTTATAACTTTCAGAGGCAAGGATGTGACTACAATTTACAAAATTATATAAAAATTAAAGTTCTTTGTGTTTCATAATATTAAAAAATAAAATCCCGATCTATAAATTTGAAAATAAAATAGTACATATATTTTTATCTTTAGATGACCTTTTCTGATGGGTATAATTCCTTTTCTTTTTTTCTATTGGAATTAACTCCCTAACCTAACACACTTTAATTTACTTTAGGAAGTAACTAAATTGAGTTAGAAATAGTTTTGTAAAAATCTCTGATTCCCTATTGATGTGAGATTTTTGCCAGCTAATTATTCCTAAAACTCCCTACAAAAAAGAAAAAAGAAAAAAAGTGAAAAGGCTTGTAGGACCCATATTATTGTTTAACTACTTTAGAGTTTCAACACAAAGTTCAGAGGAAAACAAAACTTTTAAAATGTTAAACATTATGAACTATAGGAGAATTTTAAAAATGATTCTGTTTTAGTGAAGATAAGGCTAAACAATAAACCAACTTTTTCAAGTTATATAAAAAGAATAATACTGATTTTTTTCGTTGGCAACTAAATGTATGCTGAAGAGGATGGACTGCAACTATACAGATTTCTTAACATTAGGCAATAGTGGGGGCTAGAGCGGTGGCTCAGCAGTTATAGCGCTTGCCTGGGATGCGTGAGTACACGGGTTTAAACTCCAGCACCCACGTACACAACTAAGTGTCAGAGCAACGAAAGCCATGTGAAAAACTCAATAAAAATTGATTCTCTTTACCTCTCTCTCTCACTGTTCTTCTCTCTTAAAAAATAATAGGCAATAGTGGTTATAGATTTCTATCTGGAGAATATATTAGAAAGAGGATAAGTCTTATGTGTTATGTAGGGTTAGTTAAGACCCATCTCTAAGAGAAGAGAGCAACTCTAATCTTGAGGTTCTATGTGGGGGAAAAAATGGAGATACTAAAAAATGGTACCATTTACATTAAAGCTGATTATTCTGGTTTATAAAAGATTTCCCACAATTATTCATGTATCACAATACTCATGAAGTTATTCTCAAACATATGACAGCCTTACCTCTGTCCCTTCCCTTAGGTTTAATCCTTTGAGACTAAGTGCTATTCAAAGTCATCTTCCTGAAGAAATATCTTCAGAGCTACATCAAATTCTACGTTTTCTAATCTGACTGCTATTTAATAAGGATTTTACTGCTCAAAAGAAAAAAAAATCAGGGAGCTTTCTGTCATTAGCATTGCTGCATTTCCAGTGAGTGATGGAAAACATGGATTATTCCCTAAAGCTACCTTGGATTGCTTCATGAGTCAAAAAAATGCCTGAATTATGCCTTTCTCACAAACAGTTACTAAAATGAAGCCTAAGGAAAAGGTACCAGTGTCTTTTTTTTTTTAGGAGAGAGGGATAGTGAGAGAAAGAGAGAAAGAAAGAAACAACTTTAGTTTTTCACATGGCCTTAGATGCTCCAACACTTAGTTGTGTACGTGGTGTTGGGGTTTGAACCCGGGTCCTCGTGCCTGCCAGGCAGGCGCCGAAACCGCTGAGCCACCGCTCCAGCCCCAAAATTGCTTCATTTTAAAACTATTTACACACATACATTAAGTATATATGAAATTATATACATGAAAATTTAAAAAAATTTAAGAGAGAGGATAGTGAGAGAGAGAGAAAGAGAAACAATTTTATTTAGTTTTTCACATGGCCTTAGATGCTCCAACACTTAGTTGTGTACGTGGTGTTGGGGTTTGAACCCGGGTCCTCGTGCTTGCCAGGCAAGTGCCAAAACCGCTGAGCCACCACTCTAGCCCAAGTGTCTTTTATTACCACTGGCATTTCACATATAAATTGAGATATTATACAATGTCTTTTTTTCTCTCTCAAAGAGAGAGGGATAGTGAGAGAGAAAGAGAGAATCAATTTCATTTAGTTTTTAATGTGACTTTCCTTCCTCCAACACTTTGTTTCATATGTAGTGCTGGGTTCAAACCTGCGTCCCTGTGTATGCCAGGCAAGGCTGTAACAGCTGAGTAATCCCTGAGCCACCAAAGTCTGTTTTTTTCATTTAAAAAAATTTTTTTAAAGAGAGAAGGACAGTGAGAGAGAGAGAGAGAGAGAGAGACAGAGAGAGAATCAATTTTTATTGAGTTTTTCACATGGCTTTCATTGCTCTGACACTTAGTTGTGTACATGGGTGCTGGAGTTTCAACCCATGTACTTGTGCATGCCTGGCAAGTGCCTTAACCGCTGAGCCACTGCTCCAACCCCTAAAAAATTTTTTTTAAAGAGAGAGAGAAGGAATCACCTTTATTTGATTTTTTCATTTGGGTTTTGTTTTTCTAACACTTAATTGTGCATGCGGTGCTGGGGTTTGAACCACATCTTCCCGCATGCCAGGCAAGCGCTGCAACTGCTAAGCCACTGCTCCAGCCCATATGAAGTCTTCAAGGGATTTTGAAGATGGATTTAGAATAATTATTCAGTCTAGCCCATATGATAAATTTAGTCTGGATAATCTTCTTGAGGACAAGACTCAGCTCCTCAAATTCTGTTGCCTAGCACAGTGTTTTGAATTTGTGAGATGCTCAATAAATGTTTGCTGGATGAGTAGACAAATTAATTACATACAGTAAAACTCTATTCTAAAATGTGAATCATTAGTGATATATATATATGTATATATTAGTGATATATATATATGTAATATATATATATTAGACCACAAACCAAGGCATATCTTTAAAAATGTAAATTATATGTAGTAGAGCCCAATATAACAGGTAAGTTATAAAATCCTTTAATTCCAGGCTTATAACAGGGATCCACTGTAATTAATTTCCTACAATTCATTGAGACAGAGTTTCCCAAAGTTTATGTTCATTTGGGACAGTCTTTTATTTCTTCTAAGTCTGCAGCATGTCCTAAGAACTGATACAGTCTGAAACTTCTGTCTGTGTCATAAAAAAGAGATTTAAATTTGTTAAGTTAGTATTATGTATTTTGAGCCTTTAAAAATCAAGAACCTAAATAGCTAGTTATTCTCAATTAGTTACATCAATCAGAATCAAAGAGAGAACAATCATGATTTACTGATGGCTTTCCTCATTAGTATAGTTTCTAAGAATTAACTCTTATAACCTTCCTTTAACATCAAAGCTGGGCATGAGAACTAAAATGACAAGACCTTTTATATAGTCATATTGCACACTTTTGAGGAACTTTTAAGTGGAAAAGAAAAGAAAGGCAACCAAAAACTAGAGATCCAAATGAAAGAATGGTATAAAGTTATATACCGTAGAAAGCAAGTGGTTACAGAAAAAGTAAGGAAAAGGTTATCGGGATCAATTACGGTATCACATAATTGTCAATATTTAACTTTTTGGTGACCTGTGAAAGTACTTACTCCAGCATAATATGTGACTTAAATCAAACATTTTGCTAGCCAGAGTATGTTTTAAAACGTTTTACATTAGCCAAAAATACTAGTCAAGTCCCAAATAATATGAAATTACTGAATGTCTTGTTTTCTTTATACCACCGCCTCATTCTTAAAAAGGTTGAGCTGGTAGGAAGCTGTGTTTTGATATGATGGTTGAATTTTTGAACTGAAGAAATAAGTAGTGAAGTAGAAATCAAGGAAGAGGAAATTAATTTTAATTTTCTAAGAGCTGTAATTTTATCACTCATACAATCAATTAAATAATACTTATTTGAGATAATATTACCAATTGTGATACAGATGCTTAGAGGTTATTTCTTCAATCCAACTAAGAATAACATAACAACCCCTAAACTTCTGACATATACCAATGGACAGATCTTCTGTGCCTGAAGTGTGTCAAACACAATGTACAAAATACCATGTTATAATCCAGAATGTGTTAATTGAACCAGTCTAAGATGTTTAGATGTTTTTAGTGGGTGGAAGACACTGGAGTGGAAGACAGCACAAGTTTGTGTTTTGTTTGTTTCTTTGTTTGCTTGCTTGCTCGCTTGTTTTGGAGAAGAATAGTATGATTTGGCTTGTTTTTTGGGAAAACAAATCCACAGAAATTTCCCTGAATCATGGATAGCCAAGTAATATTATCACTTTGTGATAATTAAAAAGCATAATCAAATATTTTCTGAATTTAATTCAGAACATGTCCCTAGAGAAAGTCTCCACAGAGAGGTGACTACCCCATTCCAGATGTCCTGGGTCATGGCATCTCCATCCTTATCACATATGTTTCTGGAAATGATAAATAATCTACAGAGCCTTTAGAAATGTGAAATCAATAGGTATATAAATGAGAAGAAATAGATGGAGAGATTATATGCAGCCTACTTTGGGACATCTAGGGAATCCACTATGCCACACTTTCCAAGCCTTATTTAGAAACTAAATTAAGTGGCCTCAGCTTGGATGAACAGCATAACTTGGGCAGCAGAATTTAAAATGTGCTCATGGCTATTGAAAGCAAAAGATGGCAGAGATGAAGGAATATGAAATGTGAATTTCTATGTGTTCACTTTTACATTTGCCATATTAGTGGAGAAAAATGTTCACAATTGAAAAATATGCTCAAAAATATTCCTGAGGTTCAGAAAATAAATCCCTTCTCTTCCCTATTTGAAGAAAATTTCTGTTATTTGAACTAAAATATTTGAAATAAAATCTATAAATGCTGAAAAGTTTCCAATGAACTCCAAGTATAAATGAAAAGATCTGTGAAAAATAAAAAGAAAATGTAATATTTGAATAACTCAAAAAGGTAACAGAAGAGATGTAACAAAGCAATGTGGATAATTGACCAAAATAGTGTGGACATTAGGCAATGTGCGAATCAAGGAAAAAGACAATCATATCAGGAATAGGGCATTAGGAAGGAATACATGAAAGAGGTGGATTGTGGACTGGGTCTCAGGAACAGTGAGCAGGTTTGGAGCAGATAGAAAGGCATTACAGGTAGGTAAAATAGCAAAGCCAGAAATGCAAACATGGAAAACACAAGGCAGGAGGTAGCAAGGAAAATAATTTTCTCCCTGAGGAGACATAGCAGCAGCTAAACAGAACTACTACCTCACTTGAATACCAATGACTTTAAACTCTCTAAGTGGGGCAGCCATTTCTAGTTTGGTGTTGCAGTTACACAAGGCTGAAGATCCAAATATCTTAAGAATATTTCACTGTTCAGGCCCCGAAACAGTGAGCACCTGAAGTGAAGTGTTTGCTGACTGAAAACAGTGTGCTACACAGGAATGTGAGAACTTCTCTTAACTGATGGCTGATTGTGTACACGGATTGAATCTGGAGTGAAAAATGTTCATCAAGTAGCTGAATTTAGAGAGTTTAGGACCAAAACCAAATTTAAAGATACTGCATTACAGCTTGGGGCACTACAGATGTGGAGACAACAGCTGATAAGTAGGAGTAGATGTGGGGATTTCCAAGGGAGAAGAGAAGATGGATAAGACTGATCCTGAGAAAACTTCCCATGTACACAACAACAGCAGGAAGAGAACAGAGACGTCCTTTTCTCTTCTGATTTGAACCTCCAGAACTCTAACGCGAGCCTAAACTATGCCGTGTAGAAGAAGAGAGGACTAGACGCTTTTTTTTTCCCCAGAGTAAAATCTAATATGACTCCATTTTTCACTGCTCAGCTACCAACTGGTAGGACAATTTGAAATCATTAGTTTTGCCAGATGGTTAATGTTGTTTAACAGTACAATTAACTAATAAATAATGGTAAACACTCTGTAAATATAAAGTGCTATATAAATGCTTAGTAATCACATTAAATCAGGAGGCTTATTTCAAATAACATTTTAATTTTATTGGTGTTTCAGAATAAATTCCAATAATATGATCAGATGCCATCATTATGGACTATATTTGAAAAATACAGTGAAGGAGTGATAGGAAAACAAAAACAGCTTTGGCCATTCTTGGCTGAATGGAATGGATTACCGTGAAGCATCTCCTTCGTGAAAGTTAGAGGGAATCACTACTCAATCACAGATATGAAGAACTGAACAGTGAGGCAGTGAGTGAGACCATCAGAAAACGTAGCAATTTAAACTACATATTTAATAGAAAGAGAATTTCTCAGATAAAACAATGTGAAGGACACAGAAGGGGAGAAAGAACATCAAGATAAGGGCTTTAAGGAAAGCACTTGATACAAGCAGCGTCTAATAACATAATTGTAACACTTTATGAAGCACTTGGCATTCATAACTCATTCACTCTCGAAAACAATGGGTTGAGATGTATATTGTTAGTATCCACCATTTTTCACATGAGAATACCATTGTGCAGAGAGATTAAGAAACTTGTACAATATCATGCGGATAGTAAGAGGCAGTCAGGAGTCCAACCCAAACAGTATGGCTCCAATATCTGCTGGGAGGAATAAGGGAAAGGTTTTATTACATTGGTAAAATGTGATACTTGCATCTTCCTCCTCCTTCCTGCCTCAGAACAAGGATGTAAGGGCTGATGTTGGAACAACCATCTTGATGACAGCCACGACATAAATTTAAGAAAAAAAATAATCAGCCCTGCTGTTATCAAGCTCCTTACCCAATACCAGCTGTCGTTGATCTCTGATTTCTTATGAGAAAAATAATTCCTTGTCTTTTTTTATCTCACTATGTCAGGCTTTCTCTTAACACGTACTCTCTCTCTCTCTCTCCCTCTCATTTACTTTAACATATGAATGATAATAATAGTTATGATTCATTGAAAGTTTACTATGAAACAGGCAATATTTAGTTTTATATGTGCATAGTTATTTTATCCTCATTGTAACTCTATAAAACAGGAACTATTATTAGTCTCATATTATAAGGAAACTGAAGCACAATTTTATCTAACATTCCCAAGACCACACAGCTGATAAGGGATTCAAATCCAGCTACATCCTGACTCCTATACTCCTGTCTTCAGCAAATAGTATTCTAGCCAGTGAACACTAAAACCATTTCAATTGAAATCAGGAAGTCAATCGTGATTCTTACCATTTTAATGTTCTCATTATTAAATATTATTTGGATTTCTAAAGTAAATGTTTCTCTGAGGTGATACTGTTGACGTCTTGGGAAGAAAAGTTGTCATTGTGTGAGATTGTTTTATGTTAAAGAAATTTGCCATCTCTGTTCCCTGGGTCACAGTAGGCCTCTCTAAACAGTGTGAGCAGAAAATACCCTATACATTTTCTTACCCCAGTAAGAACCCTAGTTAAGGCAGCTAAGAACTGCCAGGTAAACTTATCCAAGCCTTACCCCAGTAGGCAGGTGGGAAGCCTAACAAAACTGCAAGAGGCAGGCTACCAAAGTCAGAAAAACAAAGACATGATTATTTTATAATCTGGTTCTGACATGTCCTGGATTCTGTAGGGATTGCTTCCACCAGATATTAAATATATTAGTGGAAACCAGGGATACAGATTTTTGAACACACTGCCCAGTCAATTATGTTTAACAAATTGGTGGATCAGTTTTTCTTCCAACAGGTTTATTTTGGGGGGAGGGCAGAATTGAATTATTTTTTGCATTATGTTAATTATATTACAATCTTAACAACTTATGAGTATGAAACTGAACAATGATTGCAGTAAATATACATTTCAAACTTCTAATGTTTTATTCAATAAAAGTAAAATTAATAGGTTAATATTATGTTTTCACCTGTTTTTGTCAATATTTCTTATCTTCTTATAAAATGAATTAGTTTTAATAAGCAGAAAACAAATATAAGAGGTTGTGGTAGGTAAGTAACTTTGCTTAATATTAATTATTAACAGCCCAATTATACTGTGAAGTGCCCATAATTGTCATGAAACTTCAAAATCCTAATCATGGATTCTATTATGTATGTATATAATTCATTTAAATTACATTAATTATACAGATTTTTAATGAAGCAAAGAGACAAGTGAAGACAATGATCAAAATATTTATGTGCATAGTACATATTTTGTTCTGTTGACATTCATAAAATAATTCATTTACTCAGGCAATATTAGCACCTTTCCATGGGAAGGAAAAAGAGAAACCTAATTTTTCCTGCTTGCACATCTTGTAAGAGTATATGACCCTTAGACAGAGAGGGAATCCATTTTTATTTAGTTTTTGATGAGGCCTTTGTTGCTCAGACACTTCGTAGTGTACTTGGTGCTGGGGTTTGAACCTGGGTTCTTGTGCATGCCAGGCAAGCGCAGTTTAGTCACCCTTCCAGCCCTTAGATAGTATTTTTAATTTAATATCTAACATAATTCAGGAGACATTTTTCAGAAAATGAAATATTTAAACTATGTTTACCAGTAATGAACAGTACCTGTAAAATGGTTTTAATCCATGACTGGTATTGCATATCTAAGCCCAGACTCCAGGGTTCATATCCAAAGATACTTGGGCAAATGACTGTAACATTCTGTGCCTCAGTTGACTCAATGGAATTGGACTAGTAACATTTTTTAGCGAGAATTTAAAGAGTGATACATTAAGTGTTTACTGAGAAATGCAATGGAGAAAAGTATATTATATGCATTTATGAATATGGCAAAATGAACCTCACATAGTGTATATCAACAATGCGCTATAATTTTTCAGAAAATGAAAAATAAGCTGGGTGTGGTGGTACACACCTATAATCCCAGCAACTCAAGAGTCTGAGGCAGGAGGATCACAAGTTCAAGGCCAGCCTCAGCAACTTACCGAGGCCCTAAGCCATTTACTGAGGAAAAAATAAAACAGCTTGGTGATGTAGATCAGTGGTAAAGCATGCTTGGGTTAGCCAACATTATCCTCAATGGAGAAAAACTGAAAGCATTTCCACTGAATTCAGGTATGAGACAAAGCTGTCCGCTATCCCTACTCTTGTTCAATATAGTCCTTGAAACCCTTGCCAGAGCTATCAGGCAAGACAAGGAAATCAAAGGTATTTGTATAGGAAAAGAGGAAGTTAAGTTATCTCTAATCGCTGATGACATGATTCTATACCTAGAAGACCCAATAACATCAGCCAGAAAACTCCTAGAGCTTATAGGTGATTTCAGCAAAGTAGCTGGGTACAAGATCAACTCCAGCAAATCACTAGCATTTCTTTACTCCAGCAACAAATCCACACAAGAAGAAATCAGGAAATCTCTCCCATTCACCATCACTTCCAAAAAAATGAAATACTTGGGCATTAACCTTACAAAGGATGTTAAGGACCTCTACAAAGAAAACTATCAAACACTAAAAAAAGAAATTACAGAAGACCTGAGTAGATGGAAAAACATTCCATACTCATGTTTAGGCAGAATCAATATAATAAAGATGGCTATTCTACCCAAAGCCCTATACAGATTCAATGCAATCCCCATCAAGATACCTATGGCATTCTTCAGAGATATAGAAAAAGCAATTCTCAAGTTCACATGGAATAACAGGAGACCCAGACTAGCCAAAACATTACTCTATAGAAAGGAAGAAATAGGGGGTATCTCAATCCCTGACCTGAAATTATACTACAGAGCTGTAGTAGCAAAAACAGCATGGTATTGGTATCAAAACAGAACCGAAGACCAGTGGAACTGAATAGAAGATCCTGAGACAACCCTCATATCCTTAACTATTTGATATTTGATAAAGGGGGCAAAAGTATAGTGTGGAAGAAAGATAGTTTGTTCAACAAATGGTGTTGGACAAACTGGACAGCCATTTGTAGACAACTGAAGTTGGATCCTTATCTTTCACCCTGCACAAAAATTAAATCAAAATGGATCAAAGACCTGGATAATAAGCCTACAACTTTAAATTTACTAGAAAAAGAAGTCTGGTCAACACTACAGCTTATAGGAGTCGGCAGCTACTTCCTTAACAAAACTCCTAAGGCGCATGCTGTAAAATCAAAATTAAATGAATGGGATGCAATTAAACTAAAAAGTTTCTACACAGCTAAAGATCTAGTCAAGAGCATCAAGAGAGAACCTACAGAATGGGAGAAAATTTTTGCCTGCTACACCTCGGACAGAGGGCTAATATCCAGAATATAGAGGGAACTAAAGAAACTAAAGTCCAAACTCACAAATAATCCAATCAATAAATGGGCTAAAGAACTCAAAAGGAACTTCTCTCCAGTGGAAGTCCAGAAAGCCCACAAATATATGAGAAAATGCTCTACATCATTAGCTATAAGGGAAATGCAAATCAAAACTTCTATGAGATACCACCTCACTCCTGTTAGAATAGCAAAAATGAAGAATATAAACATCGACAGATGCTGGAGGGGCTGTGGGAAAAGAGGAACACTATTACACTGCTGGTGGGAATGCAAACTGGTTCTGCCACTATGGAAATCTATATGGAGAATTCTCAAAAAATTAAGGATGGAACCACCTTACGACCCAGTTATCCCACTCCTGGGAATTTTCCCAAAAGAGTTAGAATTAGTGTATTATAGCAATGTGGCTTCCTCAATGTTTATAGCAGCTCAATTTACTATAGCTAGATTATGGAACCAACCCAGATGCCCCTCACTTGACAAGTGGATACAAAAGCTTTGGTACATATATACTATGGAATACTACTCGGCCATTAGAGAGGACGATATTATGGCTTTTGAAATCAAATGGATGGAGATGGATAGAATTATGCTTAGTGAAGTCTCCCAAGCTCAAAGACTCAAGGGCCAAATGGTTTCATCTGTTGATGCTAGCATATATGGGGAAGCAGTAGGGCAGACGGCTAACCTAACAAAACTTCAAATTGAATGACTTTCAGAGTAATAGGAGGATGGCTTCTCTAGGATGCTTGGAGGTGTAGGGAGGGGAATGGGGAAGGGGGAGGGTATATGAAGAACTCATAGTATGAGTCTGGAGATTGTGAAGATGGGGGAACCATCTCAGAAGCCAATGTCATTCCTCCACGAGATACCCATTTAACACATGAGTTCTTCTGGCGGAAACTGCAACAGGTA
>PVKS010011805.1:0-16530 GCA_004027875.1 Aplodontia rufa | reverse complement strand
TCCATTGATTGCTAATGTTTTGATAATGTTTTCCCCTCAACTGTATCTCTATATACTTCTAATTAAAAAAAAAAGCATGCTTGGGTTAAATCCCTAGTACCAAAGAATAAAAAAATACAAATACAAAACAATGCCTACACCATAGTGCTATATAAAGTATTTTCCATTATTTATTTTCCTGATTGGGAGCTTCATTTAACATGTACAGTAATGATGCCCAAGTTCACCTACATGAAATGGGTAGTGAGAGGTTTTAATCATTAAAATTCCATAAACCTTGTGGGCTAAATTGTAAACCCCAAAATACTAATTTTAGGAATATTTTCCCATGTTATACGGTTTTGAAAGTGTGATACTGAAAATTCTCTATATTTCAAGTTGCTATTAAAATCTATATGACCAATGACCCCACTTTGACATTATAGAAAAAGATAAAGAAACTATGGAGACCCGAAATGCTAGAGCTAGGAGGTGAGGAGAATCCCAGGCAGAGAGTGAAAAAGAAATGTAAATTAAAACCAAATGTAATATTTCAGTTAATCCTGCATGAGTCTCTTCCTTCTGTCTGAAACTGGTCAGAGAACACTGAACTCAGAACTTCAACAAGCAAACCTGTGTGGGGGTAAGCATCCTGTTAAGAGGTTTCTGTGGAAAATGCAGTGGACGCACTTTCTTTTCAATGCTCAGGGAAAACCAAAAGAGCCCACCCTAAACTCAGTACGCTTTCTTCACATATGACTAGCCATTTGCTATCTAGGAGTTCTGAATATAAGGTGTGTGGGAGGAGTACTTGAGGGCATTGAGTATGCTTGCATGCTGTTAAAAGTCTATGCCACTGAAGTCTTTATAGCAGAAGGTCTTTTAGGATGTATTAGCAATGACTTTTAGTTTTTTGTTATGGCATAGCATAGTAGATGGCTTAAGATATGGGAGAAACAGGAGTGAGGAAAGAAGGAAGGATATACATTCAAATAATTCCCTGCTGGAATGCTGGGTTCCTTTGGACATACACTGGCAAGTCCTGGGGAGGTGATATAAGAGAAAGGAAGGAGGTAAAGAAAGGATTAAGTATACTTGGATAATTGTAATAATATTTACATTGCAAAATTTTGTACATATATAGTTCTAGATTCTAGCACTTTGTTCTTTAATTCCTAATTATTCAGAATTGTAAAGTCTTTAATTCTCTTTTTTTGTCAATGTTCTTTGGAGTCTTGCTGACAATATGCTGCTCTTTTTGGATGATTTAACCTGATTACTCTAAATCCAATCTTATTTCTATGAATAGATTGACCTTCCCTTAACATATATCCAGTTTAGCTTGTTGTTTTTGCTGCCAAGGTCTTCCTGGCAAACCTCCCTGCAACTTAAACCACTGAAATGTTCTTCAGTGAGGGGAAAAATGGTATCTATGTTTTTAAATAGAGAAACCACATTTGAAGCAATACTTTCAACTCAATCTTATAGTGTATGCTGGAGTTTGACTGTTTTCCATACTCCTGGCCCACTCTGCACAAGCAGTGCCAATGAACTGTGTTGCCCAGGAGGCAGTCAGGAAAGAATAAACAAGGAGAAACCAACACCTCGGGAAGCCAGTGGCTACACGTTGAAACCTTGAATAGCTGGCTGTCATCTGGAAGTGATGAAAATACTAAGATGTGATTTTTCTTTTAGGTGGGAAATGAGAAAGGATGAAACTCTAGAGGAGGAAGAAAAAGCAATGCTGGAACATTTAAAAAAAATTTGCACCACACAGAACTCTTCTGCTTCAGATAACAAGGAGGAACAGTAATCCACAGAAAATGGCAACAGCTTTATTTTAGGAAACAATCACATGTAATGGAGTAGGATTTTTACTACAGTCAGAATAAACCTCAGATGTGCTGTGAAGCATGAAACCAATGACTGAGTAATCTCCGTACTGAAAAGAAATACAGTACATAAAGAATAAGGTGCTCTGTATTTTCATTTTAAAATAAATTTCAAATGTTTTTTTCCCAATCTTTCTCTTCATATGATAAATCTGCTGCCATCTCGTGTTCCCTTTGAATTATTTTTCCTTCTTTCAGTCTCAAAGTATCTATGACAACAAGCAAAATATTTGGAAATTTTTCCCTAAGGATTTTTTAATACAACAATTGGATGTTAAGTTGAATGGAGTCACGTAGCCCCCTGGGACTCATCTGAAAATTTCAATTTAATTTTGTAGCTGTATGTATCCCAAGTCTTGGTCTTAATTGCCTTTAATATCCAGCAATGGACCAGCCTTCCTTCCCCCATAACCTCTTTATCCAATTTATCTTTACAACAGCCACAAAAGATATGTTCCTGAACTGTTAACTTTAGTTACGGTTCTACTTTGGTGGTTCTGAGTCCTCCTCCTAAATCTGACTCCAATTCCCACACCTATGCTTTCAGCTCCTATACAAAACCTCTCAGGCAACTGTGCCATTCTTTTGGCCTATGCCATATGCTTACCATTTTTTCAAACAGAAACTGTCATTCTTCCTAAATTATGCTCAAAGGTCATTCCACAATTCATAACCCATTACATAGTGTCCCTGCCTCTCTGGCTCCCTCCCTCTCTCTCTCTCTCTCTCTCTCTCTCACACACACACACACACACACAAACACACACACGATATAGAATGTATTCTACCACCCTCTCTGCCAAGGATAATTATAGATATTTGTCATGTCTTGCCTAACACTGCCTAATGTTAGACTATAAAGACACTGAGGGCATCATAAATATAATATGAAGTCCCCTTTATTACTCCCCATAACTCCCCATATAGCTGCTGCAATATTATTCATTGACTGGGGTAATCAATAAACACAACCAGTTAAATGGTTGCCATTGAAAGAATATAAGAAAGACAATTACAAGGTAGAGCATCCTTCAGGACATCTGGGAGAAGCCTTAGATCACGGACTATTTTGGACCATATGACATCAAGCATCATGGTTTCTGATGTTCTCAGATATATAATAAACTGTCCATGCTCCCACATTCTGTGATTTTTATAAAATATGTGTAGGCTACATGATTTCCAAAGGAAAGTACTCATACATTTTTCAAAGACTAAAAGTTTTGAGTGCAGAGGAGGCCACCTTAGAGAATGTCTTGCAGTTTTACTTTAAATAAAAACACATAAATGGCCATGTAGCCAGCTGTCTGCTAAATAACACATTTTATTTTTAAAGAATGTACTTTGGACAGTATAATCATGAACCAAATGTTTTAAGATATGGTTCAAATAATTTCTGAAAATTCTATGGAGACCATTTAAAATTATAAGACAATTTTATGAAAATTGGACATTATATCTAATCTTATCTGTAAACAGTAAAACTATCAACATAAGACAACAGTTGATTATTACTTCATCTAATTGGTAGCCTATATACTAAATTTGCATAACTATACTTTACCAGACTAGAGACTAAAATAGAAAGTCAAAGTAAAAATAAATTGATCCAATAAACAATAAAAACCCATCACATAAAATTAAAGGATTTCACATTTGAGTTACCTCTAATATACCTAAAGGTTAACCTTTAAAACTATCTTTTTATTGAATCTGTTTATTTTTATACTAATCCTAGAAACTAATTTAGTTCCTTCTGAAAAAAAATTTCTATAGCACCCATTGAAGGGAAAGGAATATAAAGGAAAAATGAGATGGGTTTCATGAAAGAGAAACCTAGAAGAAAAAGAGTTTGGAACCGAATTCTCTTCTATATTTGTTGAGTGAGATTTCTATAATCTTAAGTAAATAAGGTTTATAATTTGCAATGGCAAATGCTTTGATTGGCAGATCATTTTGACTTTATATACAATATGTTTTTTTAATGTGTAAGAAGTAGTTTGAATATATAATAAATAGTTGTTTCTCATGTTTATTTTGCATTTATATAAATTAATAACATGAATGAAGCCTAACAGTTTATAACTTCCCACACACTTATTATAAAAATATTAATCATTTTATAAAATTGTATCTTTTTATTTTCTATGTAACTGTATTTTTATGTAATTATAAAAAGATCTATTATTGTTTTAAGTTACTATGTGTAAACAATATAATTCTTTAATAAATCATCAATGATAATGTGTATTTGGCATGTTTTATATTTTGTTATCTCTACAAGTATTCTTATAGAACTACCAAAGAATTGAAAAAAGAAATCACTTGGATTTTCTACTAGTATGCGTCTATTTATAATGTCCTAATATCCAATTTTATATGTATTTTTTTCTTGGTACCAGGTATTGAAATCAGGGGTGCTTAACCACTGAGCCACATCCCCAGCCCTTTTTATTTTTTATTTTGAGACAGGGTCTCACTAAGTTGCTTAAGGGCCTTACTGAGTTGCTGAGGCTGGCTTTGGACTTTCGATCCTCCTGCCTCAGCCTCTGGAGTTGCAGGGATTACAGGCATGCGCCACCATGCCCAGCTAAGTTTATATAT
Source organism: Aplodontia rufa (assembly GCA_004027875.1). Classification (NCBI taxonomy): domain Eukaryota; kingdom Metazoa; phylum Chordata; class Mammalia; order Rodentia; family Aplodontiidae; genus Aplodontia; species Aplodontia rufa. The sequence goes on along the minus strand of PVKS010011805.1, from coordinate 12,055 downwards.
TCTTGAATTAAAAGAAGTTTGGGTACTTTGAGGGCAGTGCTAGAGATATAAGTCAGGGCCTCATGCATGCTAGGCCAGTGCTCTATCACTGAGCTACATTCCAGCTCTTCACATTTTATTTTGAGAGAGGATCTCTGTAAATCACTCATACTGGCCTCAAGTTTGGTAATACTCCTGCCTCAGGCTTCCTCCTAGCTGGGATAATAAATGTGCAATACAGAGCCTGGCTTATAATTAGTTTTTCTAACTATAAAATATTTCAACTATATTTTCTTTATAGCTTAAATATTTCATAGTGGAAAAACAGCCTTAAGAAGGAAGGAAATCCTGTCACACATAACAATGTGGATAGATTTTGAGGACATTATGTTAAGTGAAATAAACCTATCACTTAAAAACAAATACTTTTCAAGGTGCTTAGGAGCCTGAGAGAGGAGGATCACAGGTTCCAGGCCAACCTGGGCAACTTGGTAAGACCCGCTCTCAAAATAAAGAATGAATAAATAAAAAGAACTGTGGAGACATCTCAGTGGTAGAGTACCCTGGGTTCAAGTCTCAGTGCCACAAATAAACAACAACAAAAACCCTGTGTAATTCAACTTATATGAGTTATTGGAAATAGTGAGTTTGTAGAAACAGAAAATAGAATGATGACTACCAAGGAGTAGAAGGAGGAGGAAATGAGTTTTTGCTCATGGGCAGAGAGTTTTAGACTCAGATAACTGTACCACTTAAGATAGTAAATTTAATATTAAATATTTACCACAATTAAAACAAATGTTATAGGTAAATGGAATCTCCATTGACATTCTTAACATGATGTGTGAAAGCTCTTCAATTTTTTTTTTTTTTTTGTACCAGGGATTGAATCCAGGACCGCTTATCCACTGAGCCACATCCCCAGCCCTTTTTTTTTTTCACTTTTATACGTGGAATTTATTTGCTTTATTTATTTTGCTGAATTACTAAGAATGTTTTATTTAATCTTTAGCTTGACATTCTTGAACAATATAGTTAATGAAAAGTAGGAGTTTGTGTCCCTGTGACATACATTGAGTTATCCTTTCTAGGGAAGAGTCATTTCTGTTTCTCTTTAGGAAGTATTTTCAATGAAAACCACATTGCTAATTGCACCTCATGGTAAATGAACCTAGTGTTCATTTTAAAAAATAATTGTGTGTCTTGAGTTTGAGTGGAGAATTCTTTTTATACTCACTATTAAAAATAGGCTTGAAGTTTCAGTTTTCATCATCAGAGAGGCTGAATCTGGTTCCTAGACCCTTCTTTTTAAGATCTGTCACTTTTTTTTTTGAGCAACCTTACAAGATTTTAACAAAACAATATAAAATGTGTATAAGATGTGTATATATTCTGGACATTGCAATTATCCCCAGGAGTGCCCCCCCAATTACCCTCCCTTATCCCTCCCTTCCCCTTCCCATTATAACTCTAAAAATAGTATTAGATTGTATCCCCAGCCCTTTTTATTGTTTATTTTGGGACAGTGCCTTACTAAGTTGCCTAGGGCCTCCCTAAGTTGCTGAAAATGGCTTTGAACTTGTGATCCTCCTGTCTCAGTCTCCTGAGTCACTGGGATTGTAGGCATGTGCCACCGCACCTGGCAAAAACTCTTCAATTAAAATAGGAAGCTATAAATCAGTATAGTCGGCACCATTTATTATCCCACAAAATAAGGAAAATTATGCGCTTTGCCTTTGAGAAATGTTTTCTAAAGCACCATTAGTAAAATAGCAAACTCTTATTTCTCCAGAACTTAAAGACTGCAAAACCTTCTATAACTCTTTTCTCCTTAGAATATTGTAATTATTATCTTCAGGAATAAAGATTAGTATTAGTTACTTTTTGCTGCATAACAAAATTAACAGAACTTAGCTGCTGAAAATAACACACATCTATTATCTCAAAGTCCCTGCATGTCAAGTGACTGGGCATAATTTAGCTGAGCTCCATGCCTGGGGTCTTACAAGGCTGCAAGAAAGGTGTCAGCCAGGGCTGTGATCTTATCCAAGGTTCAAATGGGGAAGGACCCACTTCCAAGTTCACATGGTTGTTGGCAATATTCATTACTTTCCAGGCTACTAGACAGATGGCCCCTGTTTCTTGCCAGCTGTTGGTCAGAGACTGCCATCAGTTCTTGCCATGTGAGTTTTCCCAAAATGGCCTCTTGCTTCCTCTAAGTCTGCAAGGGAGAGTCTTCCTGAAAAATCAATGTTACATTTGTATGCAACATAATCATGTGCATTTAATCATGTATATTCCATCGCTTTTACCAAATTCTAATGGTTAAAAGAAAGCCACTCATCCCACCCATACTCTGGGGGTAAAGAATCACACAGAAGCATGAATGTGGAGGCAAGGATGATGGGAGCCACCCATCCAAGTCTGTCCACTACGACTTGGAATTTAGGCACCAAAATGTCCTATTGGGAGGAACCAAGTAGGGAAGTAGAAGAAGAGCTGGCTTGGAAACAAGAAGAGCTGGGAATTAGTATTTGTTGCCATTTATCAAGCAGCTACTATAAGCCAGAATCTGAGGCAGACTATAACTAGACTCTCTGTGAGTTCCCACTCAATCCTCTCCAAGTTCCTATTGAGGTAGTTATTGAAAATCCCATTTGAGATAATAATGAAATGAGTTGTAGAGACTCGAAAAACATCTGAATTTTAAATAAGGATGCATAGCAAAGGCCAGGCTTAAATATACCACTTCTACCCCAACCACATAATACTAATATATGAAATGTAATAAAAAACAGAAGACCACAGCTGGCTTGTCTGCAAAACAGACAAGAAATGAAAAGAATCTCAATATTTCCAAAACTGTATCCCTGTTACTGCCTTCCAGCATGATAGTGTGAAAAGCATCACTGACCCATCTCCCAAGGGAATTGGTAGAATTTTTTAAAAAATAATTATTTAAAAGCTCTAGAAATGCCCCTAAGAGCAAATAGTAACTGAGTAAACATCAAGAAAATCTGTGAAAGTTTGGTGAGAAGATGGGAGTCTGTGGATTCTGAGTCAGGACCACTTCTTCCCTCCCCGCTGCCAGTTCAGTGTGGTGAAGACTCCACTGCACAGTGCTGTCATCACAAACACAGGTCCTTCTATCCCAGCTCCCATTGGAGGGCTTTATTCTTGGGAGGAGCAGGACATCAACATTTCCCATGTAACAACTCCCAAGTATCTTCTGCTGAAACTAAGTCCCCAGAGGGTACAATCAAGAGGCAGGGGTTCTCTTCTTTGGACCAGCCCCAATTCATGGTGTAGAGCCTCTGAAGTGTAATACACTTTGAATATTAGTATTGACTAATAAGATGTAAACAGAAAGAACATTTGCAACTTCTTGGGGAATTCTTGAAGGGCATTCCTTTTGCTTCTAAATCGAAGGTGGGTGCATTGACTAGAGCTGGAACAGCCATGTGGGCCACATATGGAGGACACATATTGGTTTTTACAGAACAACAAGTAGAAAACTGAGTTGATGATTACAGATTAATAAAACTAGCTCTAGGGCTCCTATATTTATGAGAAATAAATTACCTTGTTCAAACCACTGTTATTTGGACTGTTACATGACAAACAGCCACATATTTTTTTTAAAGAGAGAAGGACAGTGAGAAAGAGAGAGAGAATCAATTTTTATTGCGTTTTTCACATGGCCTTCATTGCTCTGACACTTAGTTGTGTACGTGGGTGCTGGGGTTTGAACCCATGCATTTTCACATGCCAGGTAAGTGCCGTAAATGCTGAGCCACCACTCCAGCCCCAAACAGCCACATATTAGCATTCTAAAAAATATGTGATGTAAAAAAACATATTGTGAAGCAAAGCTTTCAGAGTAAAGTTGCTTCTGAAAAAAGATATAAAATTGGGATGTGGGTGAGGGGAAGACCAGGATGCAAATTGTTCTTCAAAAGAGTAAAACTCTTCGTTTGACCACCTGTGGGAGATACCAGCTTACCTATCTGTTTTCCCCTTCTATGTCCTAAAGAGAGCTGTGACCACTGAAAAGTACAATCTGTGGAATCAGACCCTCTTGTCATGGTGAGGGCCTCCTTGGTGGCATCACCTCATAGAGGATGACAGTGGTGGGAATATGCATGGGAGGAGCTAGCAAGTTGGAAGCAAAGCGGCTATCTGCATGTATTTCTGCTATCTGCCATGGGATCCTCTCCAGAGTAGGTACTACATTGTTTGGACTTTCAGCTTCCAAAACTGTGAGCTAAATAAATCTTTTTTCTTTATGATTCAACCTTACTCAGGTATTTCATCATAGTTATAAAAATGAATTAATATGCAGAGTACTTCCAATTCCTCCCTCTCTTCTCTCATGACACTGTTGTTATTCATTTTACATATATATGGAGCTGTAATCACAGAAACTTCATTGCTGTTATATGTTGAACATAATGTTATCTGTAATTTCAATTAGAATAAGAAAAAGAAAACATTTTATCTTCATTTTTCCTGAAGTTCTTCCTTTTGTTCTTTAGGTCTAAGTTTCTGACCTATATAATTTCCCTCACTCTGAAGAATGGTTAACCTTTCTTCCAAGGAGGATTCACTGGAAAAAAATTCTTTCAATTTTTATTTTTCTGAGAATGTCTTTATTTATTCTCCACTTTTGCAAGTAAATTGCACCAAATACAGAATTCTAGTTTAGTGGGGACATATTTACACACTTAAAATATGTCTTTCAGCTTTCTTCCTAAGTGGTGTCTGAAGAGAAGTGCAATTAAGTCTCTTTTTTTTTTAATTCTCCATAGGTAAGGTGAGGTGCTTGTTCTTTCCCTCTGACTTCTTTCAAATTTTTCTCTTTGTCCTTAGTATTTTTTGGTTTGAATTTTGCTATTTAGCATGTTTGGACTTCTCGGAGCTTCCTGGACCTATATGATGGCATCTGTCATTAGTTTTGGCTAATTCTCAGCCACTATTACTTCAAATAATTCTTCTGTTGCTTTTTCACATTCTTCTCTTTCTAGTGTTCTCATTATATAAAAATTTCATCTTTTGCTATTATCCCATAGTTCTTAGATATTCTAGTCCATCCTTTTCGGTTTTTTTTCCTATTCAGTTTTGTGTGTCTCTTTCCTTCCAGTGTTGGAAATAAAGCCCAGGATCTCACAGATGCTAGGCAAGAACTCTGCCACTAAGCCACACCCCAGCCTGTTTATGACATATCTGTAGACATATTCTCAAGCTCAGATATTTTTCCTTGGCTACTTGTGTGCACATAGAAGGCACTCTGCATTTCTCTACAGTATTTTTGATTTCCAGAATTTTTTTTTCCTTCCTCTGCTTACAGTACCCTTGTATTCTTGTACACTGTCAACTTCAACTTTGAAAGTTACAGGGCTCAAATTGGGCATTTCTGTTTTTCTGGCTGGTTAGGCACTGGTAAATCCACGGTCAGTTAGGCACTATTAAAATAGTTTTTTAAGGGTATATCTTGTCATGAACACAGCTCAGGGCGTATTTCAAAATAGTTACTGTTTCCTCCCACTGTCAGATGAGATTTTTCTCTTGCTGAAAGTAAAAACATGGGACCCTGCCTACCCAATGCCCCATGTGCTGGTCCAGGCCTCTTTTGGTCCCGACTGACAGGTGCTTAGGACCCCACCAATAAGACCCCCATCCAGAACAGCCCCCACTTGAAACCCCATGTGCCAGTCTGGGATTCTTTTGGTCCCTGCTGATAGGCACTCAGAACACACCCAGGTAGGTTCTCCATCTGAAGCAGACCCTGCCCAGCTGAAGGACCAGTCCAGGCCTCTTATGATCCTGGCCTGGTAGGCACCCAGGTTCAAATCTGCAATCTTGAGCCTGCATCCAAAAGGTGGAGCACAATGAGGACTCAGACAGAAGCAGCATCAGCAAGATGATCATCAAAGAGGTGGTGGCTAATCTGTCCCTTTGACTTCCAAGCAAAAACACAACACGGAGAATTGCCTACCTTTCCCGCAGGGAATCTCACTTCAGAGATCCAGAAGAAGCTCTTAAAAAATGAAGAATCAAACTAGGAAAGGTTCACCTCAAATCAACAACTCCCCTAAAAAGGATGCTAGGGATAGGGACTGAGACAAAAACCTTGAAAAATTCATCAATGATCTGATTAGTAAAAGGAACAATGAACTAAAAGAAGACATAATGAAGGGACTAAGTGAGAAAACTCAAGAAATGAAAAACTATTATCAAAGAAATAGAGATACTCAAAAAGGAAGTAACAGAGCTAAAATATGCAGTCAATGACATGAGAGAAACCATGGAAGAATTTCTATAGACTAATTTCTATAGAAAACAGAACCTCAGCTCTAGAAGAAAGAACTTCTGACAATGAGAGGCTGAGTAAGCTTAAGCACACAGATGACAAAAAGCAAAACAACAACAACAAAAATAACCTCTCAGAACATGAACAGAATTTTAAAAATGTCCGGGATGAAATTAGAAGAAACAATCTAAGAGTACTTGGAATATAGGAAGAAATTGAAACATAATCTAATGGGATAAGGAACATTCTCAAGGAAATAATTAAGAAAAATTTTCCCATATGAAAATAAAGTCAGATATGCTCATCCACGAAGTTTATAGGATGCCCAACAGGCCTAATTAAATGAAAAGCTCACCAAGACCCATCATATTCAAAATATACCACAGGGAAATTAAGGAAGAAATATTAAAAGCTGCAAGGGAGAAACGAAAAATCACATTCAGAGCTAAACCAATAAGAATTACATCTGATTTTTTAGCTCAGACTCTGAAAGCAAGAATATCATGGAAGGATAACTTTCAGCATTTGAATGAACACAACATGCAGCCAAGAATACAACACCCAGTAAAAATCAGCTTTAAATTTGAGGGGGAAATAAGAACTTCTCATGATAAGATCAAACTTGGAGCATTCATAGACAGAAAACTAGCATTACAAAGAATCCTCAAAGATAACTGCAGATATGGGGCTAGAGCGGTGGCTCAGCAGTTTCAGCATTTGCCTGGCAAGCACAAGAACCCGGGCTCAAACCCCAGGACCACGTACACAACTAAGTGTTGGAGCAACTAAGGCCATGTGAAAAACTAAATAAAGTTGTTTCTCTCCTTCTCTGTCTCTCTCACTGTCCCTCTCTCTTAAAAAAAAAAAAAAAAGATAGCTCCAGATAGAAGAACAAGGAAACATTCCTCAACACCAGTAGACAGGAAATTCAATAAAGATACATACTATCAATAGACAATCAAGACAGCACAGAACTTACTAATAAAACACAATGACTATGAACCAAAACCACATAACTATTCTAACACTGAATGCGAATGTTCTTAACACACCAATCAAAAGACACAGACTAGCAGATTGGATCAAAAAACAAAACCCAACAATATGCTGCTTACAGGAGACCCACCTTACAGCCAATGACATCCACAGATTGAGGGTGAAAGAATGGAAAAAAATCTACCAGGACTACAGCCCAAGAAAGCAAGCTGTAGTTGCAATTCTTATATCTTACAAAGTGAACTTCTAACACAAATTAATCAGAAGAGTTAAATAAGGCATCCCAGTAAAGGGAAAAGTACAACAGGAAGATATAACCATAGTGAATATATAATCTCCAAACACCAAGGGCCCCCAAAGATGTGGAAAAATTACTCCAAGACATAAAACCACTTGTGGACCTCAATACAACAGTGCTAGAAGACTGTAATACTCTTCTATCACCAATAGGTAGATCATCAAAACAAAAAACAATTAAGAGATGTCCAGTCTAAACAACACCATAAATCAAACAGACCTACCAGACATCTACAGAATATTCTACCCCAAATTGGCAGAGTATACCTTCTTCTCAGCAGCACATGGATTCTTCTCCAAAATAGATCGTATTCTAGTTCATAAAGGAAATCTCAGTAAATATAAAAAATAGATATTATTCCGTGTATCCTATCAGAACATGATCCATGACCCTAGCAATTTATTTATTTTTTATTAAGAAATTTAGTTATTATACAATCAAAAATGTATCCAATGAAACAATATGATGATATGTACATATTCTTTTTTTTAAAGAGAGAGGGACAGTGAGAGAGACAGATAAAGAGAGAAACAACTTTATTTAGTTTTTCACATGGTCTTAGTTGCTCCAACACTTAGTTGTGTACGTGGTGCAGGGGTTTGAACCCAGGTCCTCGTGCTTGCCAGGCAAGCACCGAAACTGCTGAGCCACTGCTCCAGCCCGATATGTACATATTCTTAAAATTAGATTTACCCCCTAGAGCCCACCGTATTCTCTCATCCTTACCTTCCTCTCTCCCCCCTTCCCAATACATCTTTATGAATTCCCTAGGTTATGTGTTACTATACCTTTTCTGGGTCTAAGACATGAGATTTGACCATCTTTCACACAGGCCAGATGACCCTAGCAATTAACAGCAAAAATCATCACAGAAAACACACATATACATGGAGATCGAATAACACCCTATTAAATGAAGAATGGATCCAAAAAGACATGAGAACAGAAATTAAGGAATTCTTGAAAGAGAATGAGAATGAAAACACAACATATCAAAACCTCTGGGACAGCATGAAAGCATTCTTAAGGGGAAAATTTATAGTACTGAGTGTCTACATTAAAAATCAGGAGAGATCTCAAACAAACAAGCCTATGCACCACCTCAAATTCTCCACAAAGGAACAATCTAATCCCAAAGCAAGCACCAAGAAGGAAATAATCAAGATCAAATCTGAAATCAATGAAATTGAGAACAACAACAACAACAAAAAACAATAAAAAGAATTAACGAAACAAACAGCTGGTTCTTCGAAAAAATAAACAAAATTGATAGACCCCTAGCCAATCTAACTAAAAGGAGAGAATCAAAGCAAATCAACAAAATCACCAATGAAAAGGGAGTGATCACCACTGACCCTCTTGAAATCAAACAGATTGTCAGAACATATTTTGAAAAACTATACTCCTCTAAATAAATCAGATTATCTGGAAGAAATGTACAAATTTCTAGACACATACAACACTCCCAAATTGACAAAGGATGAAATTGAAACCCTAAAGAGCCCAATAACAGGCACCAAAACCCATATAGCAATTAAAGTGTTCCAAAGAAGAAAAGCCCAGGACCTGATGGATTCCCTGCTGAGTTTTACTACACCTTTGAAGAAGGGCTAACATTTCTCCTTATCAAACTATTCCAAGAAATTGAAAAAGAGGGAACTCTTCTAAACTCTTTTTATGAAGTGACCACAACTCTGATACCAAAACCCAACACTGATTAAAAAAACAAAACTACAGACCAATATCTCTAATGAACTTCAACACAATATCCATAATAAAATTCTCATAAACCGCATTCAAAAACATATGAAGAAGATAATTCATTATGATAAAGTGGGCTTCATTCCAGGTATGCAAGGCTGGTTCAACATATGCAAATCAATAAATGTAATTCATCACTTAAACAGAATTAAGGACAAAAACCATATGATCATCTCAATAGATGCAGAAAAGGCCTTCAATAAAATTCAGCACCCATTTATGATCAAAACTCTAGAGAAAATAGATATCAAAGGATCTTATCTCAACTTTGTGAAGTCCATATATGCCAAATCCTCAGCTAGCATAATACTATATGGATAAAAGTTGAAAGCATTTCCACTAAACTCAGGAACAAGGCAAGGCTGCCCTTTCTCACCATTTTTATTCAATATAGTTCTTGAGTCCCTAATAGAAGCAATCAGGCAAGAGAAGGAAATCAAAGGGATAAGAATAGGAAGATAGGAAGTCAAACTATTCCTTTTTGCTGATGACATGATCCTATATCTGGAAGATCCAAAAAACTCCACCAGAAAACTGCTTGAGCTAATAAACAGATTTGGCAGAGTAGCAGTCTACAAGATCAACAACCATAAATCAATAGCTTTCCTATATGCTAACAATAATATGGCAGAAGAAGAAATTAGGAAAACAGTCCCATTTACAATATCCTCTAAAAGAATAAAATACTTGGGAATCAATCTAACAAGGGAAGTAAAAGACCTCTATAATGAAAATTATCAAACACTGAAAACAGAAATTGAAGAAGACATGAAGAGATGGAAAGATGTTCCATGCTTTTGGTTAGGCAGAATTAATATAATTAAAATGCCCATTCTACCAAAAGCACTATTCAGATTCAATGCAATCCCCATCAAGATACCAATGCCATTCTTTACAGATACAGAGAAAGCAATTCTTAAACAAATTTGGAACAACAAGAAACCCAGAAAAGCCCAAAGTTTACTAAGCAAGAAAGACAAAACAGGCAGTTTTGCAATACCAGATCTAAAATTATACTGTAGAGCTATAGTATTAAAAACAGCATGGTACTGGTATGATTATAGGAATGAAGACCAATGGAATAGAATAGCAGACTCTAAAGCAAACCTACTAATCTTTCAACATCTGATCTTTGACAAAGGGGGTAAAAATATATAATATGGAAGAAAGAAAGCCTATTCAACAAATGGTGCTGGACAAACTGGACAGTCACTTGCAGGAAGTTGAAATTAGATCCTTTTCTCTCACCTTGCACAAAAATCAAATGTAACTGGATTAAAGAATTAGGAATTAAACCAGCTACCATACAACTGCTAGAAGAAAAATTAGGACCAACAATTCAGAAAGTCAGAGATGGCAAAGACTTCCTCAATAAGACTCCAAAAGTGAAAGAATTAAAATCAAGAATTAATGAATGGGATGACATTAAATTAAATAAAAAATCTTTTGCTTAGTCAAGGACTTAGTCAAAACAGTCAAGGGATAACCTACAGAATGGGACAGAATCATGGTGTGTGATCCCTCTGACAGGCGACTAATATCCAAAATTTACAAAGAACTAAAAAAACTGAATAACAAAAACACAAACAATCTAATCAATAAATGGGCCAGAGAGCTAAACAAAAGCTTCTCAACAGAGGAAATTGAGCAAGCCAATGAATACGTGAGAATGTGTTCTAAATCACTAGTAATCAGAGAAATGCAAATGAAAACTGCATTAAAAAAAAAAAAGATTTCACCTCATTCCAGGCAGATTGGTAAAGATGAAGAATACAAGAAATAACAAATGCTGGAAAGGTTGTGGAGAGATAGGAAAACTAGCACACTGTTGGGGAATTGCAGACTGGTCCAGTTGCTATGGAAAACAGTGTGGAGACTCCTCAAAAAATTAGGCTTGGATCCACCATACAACCCAGAGTGACTTCAGAAAGTACCCTCTTTTGGGTATTTTTCCAGAGGAGTTAGAATCAGCACATTACAGAGACACAGCAAAATCAATGTTCATAGCACCTCTATTTACAATAGCTAAACTATGGAATCAACCCAGATGCCCCTCACTGAATGAATGGATTCGAAATCCCTGGTATATATATACAATGAAGTTCTACTCAGCTATTAGAAACAATGATATTGCAGCCTTTGAAGATAAATGGATGGCAATGGAAGAAATTATGCTGAGTGAAGTTAGTCAAACCCAGAGAGTCAAGGTCTGAATGTTTTCACTTATTTGTGGAGACTGGAGCTAAACCCAGTCCTGAGGGAAAGGTAGTCAAACTCATGTAATAGACATCCCCAAAGCATAACAAAACATAACCTAGGGGAACCACAGACATGTAGGTAGAGGAGGGAGGAAGGTAGAGGTGGGGGTTGGAGAGGTAGGAAGAATATGGAGGGATCTAAGGAGACAATCCACAATGTAGCCTATGTGTCAACCCTCTGAGAAGTCAAGTGATACTTATACCAGCATTTAATTCTGAAAAATTTACATACATTTATATCTCTTATAGGGGTGTAATATAGAAGAATCAAGAGACAGGCGAGTGGGTATTGTGGGGGAAACTATGATTTAAGACCAAATGCATAAGATATTGTCACTTCATATGCTTTTAAGATTCATTGACAACTCAACTCCTTAATAAAAATTTAAAAAAGAAAGAAAAAATAGTGAAAAGTGAATTACAAAAAAAATGCGATATGTTACTATGAGATAC